>CAUYQV010039504.1:0-19290 GCA_963574575.1 Galagoides demidoff | reverse complement strand
GAGAGCAAACCTAGCAGTTATTTCAATAATGGCTCATACCTGTAATTCCAGTACTCTTGAGAAACCAAAGCAAGTGGATTGCAATGAAGAGGTTAATGTAACTCCATTTGGGAATGAAGAGGTTAATGTAACTGCATCTTGGAACTAACTCCCCACTCCTCTCCTGGGCAAAGTCGCCCAGGAGGAATCAGTCTATCAAAAGGAGAGTGGATCCCTCCTCTGCACTACTTGGCAGCCAGTCTGAAGGGGACCCACCCCCCCATTTCTGGGCAAGGTCAATCAGCCCCGATGGAGTCAGTCTATCAGAAGTGGACAGGCAACCCTCCTCTCGAAAGTCTCTAACTATAAACCCACCTATAGCACCTCCGGCGTATCAGGTGGTGCCGAGCATCCCTGGACAACAGCTCAGCCAATGGCAACCCCTCCCGACAAAATGCCCAATGAAATTCCTCTATATACTTTAAAAACCTCCCCTGGCTTCATTTCGGTTGCCCTTCCCCCGCTACACTGTAGGGTGGAGTGACCCACCCATATGGTTGCAAATAAAGCACTTCATTCTTTGCATGTGTGTGGTGGTCTCTCAGCAGCCATTTTGGTCCCAACAGCTTAAGTTCAGGAGTTTGAGACCAACCTGAGTAATAGTGAGGCTCTGTCTCTAAAAAAACAGCCGGACATTGCGGCCGGTGCCTATAATTCCAGCTACTCTGGAGGCTGAGGCAAGTGGATTGATCATTTGAGCCTGAGTTTGAGGTTGCTGTGAGCTATGAAGAAAACTGGATGGGCCTAACTTACCTATTAAAGACTTCCAAATTGGCTCATCTAGTAAAGACTCAACTGTGTGCTGTACACAAGAGACACACTTAAAATGCAGCCATGGAAGGAGCTAAAAATAAAGGGGTGAACAAAGATTTGCCAGGCAAATGGAAACGGCAAGACAGCAGGCGTTGCAAGCCTGATGCCAAAGTCGACTTTGAGCCCCAAATGAAAAAAGCATAAACAGAAAACTTAGAGCTTTGAAATGGCCCTTGAGCATATGAAAGAATATCCAGCATTACTCTAAGTAAGATAAATACAAATTAAGACTATTGTTTTAAAATGGTGCCATTCCTTACCCATCAGATTGGCCACACCCAAATCCTCCCTTTCCCTCCCCGCACAAATCTTATTGATGGCTGATCTGAGCAATAATTAATGATACTATTAAATATAATTCTATGTGGCAGCATCTCCGTTTTCTGTAGATCATCTATTGATTAATCCCAAAACCATCTGGAGAAGTCTGCCAACCTACCCCAATTTAAAAGCCAAAATTATAAAGCATAACCCTTTCATAATTCTAAAATGTGTATATACATCTATTATATATTTATGTTTATTTACATATATATATATATATATTCAGCTTTGAGGTTTTCTTCATTAGCCAGATCTCTGGTAAGACTGAAGACTGGCATGGGTGTGACATCTCCTATAGTGCCATGTGTGAGAAAGTTAGGTTTCATATCACTGATGTCGTTAGAAATATAGTGTTATATTAGGGTTAATCCCACTCCAGCCCCAACAAGTTAGCTATTTCTTTTTGGGTCAGGCAAAATGAACTGCTTATCCATATAAACTGTGTACGTATCTCCATGAAGCGGTTACGTCGAATCGTCCCTAACGGGACAAGGGAGATGATCGTTTTGTTCTCATGAAAATAGGATACACTTGGACGAATTTTAAATGAGTCTGTTCATACTGCAGAATGATGTGATGAAATGATTTCCATCAGTTATCTGCCTTAGTGTTTTAGTTTAAAAGGTTGTAATCGAAAACAAAAACGCGTTCCGCTGATACTCATGCTCCCCTGAGAGCCAGGACAACGCGGCAAGAAAAACAGGGTCAGTGTGTTCTCAGACCTGTGGGAGAGCCGGCAGACACTGCTGTGAACACAGTTGGGGGCCCCCCAAATTCCTGTGCCGAAACCCTGTTCCCCAGTGATGGTATGTGGAGGGGGGACCCTCAGAGGTAATCGGGGTTGAATCAGGTTCATGAGGGGAACACAGCCTTTTCTCTCCATTGTATGAGGACACAAAGACACAGCCATCTGTGAACCCGAAGGGGACCTGATCCGGTACTTCCAACCTCCAGAACCAGGAGGAATTAAGGTTTGTGGTGGAAGTCGCCCGTCTATGGTGTTCTGTTACAGCAGACCAGATTTAGATGATTCCTTAATGAAAAATTACAGTGCTCACTTCAGCAGCACATATACTAAAACTGCGATGATACAGACGTGAGCATGGCCCCCATGCCAGCATTGTGTGCAAATTTGCAAAGTGTTCCCTATTTTTATGAATTATAGGCCCACATGAGACAAAAAATACAATTAAATTCAAAAAGGAAGAAGGAAGAGAGGGTCAGTGAGCTAACAGATACAATGTAGGGGTACTTGGTACCCCTGCTGGGTGAAGGACTCAAATAAGACTCAGACTTTTCCTACAAACACAAACAATGTAAACCTAATTGTATGTAGCCTTATTTTAACCTGAAATAAATTATGTATATATGACAATATTTTAAACTATAGAGCAGTGGGGTTGACTTTGCCCCTCCCACCAGATGTTTGGCAAGGTCTGGAGACACTTTTGATTGCTGGTGGGGGTAGATGTCGCTAAGTAAACAGCCAGCAATGCTCATGACAGCTCTCCACAAGTTATTCCCTACACAATGTTAATAGTGCCCAGGTAAAAAAATCCTACTTTAAAGGTAACCATCAGCTGGTCTTAATTTTCATTTCTCTAGAAATTTTTTGTTTCTCACTTGGGACAAACTTGAGGGCCAAGTTATGGCAGCGTAATATTTTACTCCAAGTCCAAATGTTAGTTGGGTCTTTGAAATATTAGCACTGGGAGATGCATGTCGGCCCCAACTTCTTACTCAGACTTGTGGCTAAGACAAAACAGGTGTGGATATTTGACGCAGGAATTCTGAATGGTCTTTAGATTATTCAATAATCAACAGTGTGACCATAGAATCATTCACATCAGCACAATGGCGCTCCTCCAAGAATGTATTTATTTACATGAAAACACCATTTTATACAAATCTTAAAGAAGTGTTTGTCCAGACGTGCCTTCCCCATTCCCTTACTTGCCCTTTCCATTTTCGTTTTATTTTGATATCATAAATAAAATTTGAGACTGGTTGGAGGAAACTGAATATGCCTTATTCTCTTACACCCCCAATTTTTAAAACTGTTTAGTGTCCAGAGTTATCCTTCAAAGAAAAGTCTTAACCAGGGTTATTTTATTTATTTATTTATGTAATACAGTGTAGAAAGCTATCATGTCATAAGCAATGATTCTGTACAATCATCCTGCAGAAAATTTTTTGGGAGAATTCTTGGTAATTTAAGACCAGCAGAGCGTTCCCCCCTCCCACCCGTAAAAGTGCTTACAATGAACAGGGATTCTTTATCAAAGATCCAAAGATATGTGGACAAAAAAAAGTTCAAATTCTCAATGCCTAATGTGTGCACATAAAACAGGCACAAAGAAACAAACGTGTATCCTCTTAATTCCTATATCACAAATATAGCAGAAGCAGCAGTCTGTACAGTAAAATGCAATCATGGAAGAAAAATCTAAAGCATTTGGGATACTTAAAAATGTTTAACTTCAAAATGCATAGTGATCAGGAAAAGAATACTTAGGCAAGAGAAGCAGCTAAACTCCCACGTTCACACGAAGCATCCCCCATCGATTCTTAAAGCATATTTCAAGTAGGACTTAATTGGGGTCACAAACCACAAGAATAATATACAACTGGCTAAGGGGCTATGTGATAAATAATCAGGAGAGAATCTATTCATGCACTAGTTTGATACAGCTACATTCTTTACAGTACACAAAACCCATTAATAATGTAGTGTAGAGATCAAAATGTGAAGAGAGAGAATACATTACTGATTTGTGTATTAATTCAAGTTCAGGCATCTACTTGTGTTACAGCACAGCTGTCAAAAGGCGGTAATGAGTAAATAATAAAACAGGGTTTCTTTTTCCCCACATTATTCTATGGATGAACACCGATGGGTAGTGAAGCAATGGTTTTGCTGTCCAACTTCAGAGGCTGCTGTGGCGGGGGGTCTAGTTCTGCATCTGCTCGAAGAACTTGTAAGTTGGGTTTTCATAGCCGTTCTGCTGCATCTTGGACAGATGGCGCTCCTCCGGGGTCACGGCGGCGTCCACCTGGAAAGCAAAGAAGAGAATTGAGTAAAATAAAAAATCCTTTAGAGTGCACGTGTAGCAGCGGTAAAAAGATAAGGCACACAGTACTTTTCTTCGCCAGGATTGTGGAACACGCAAGATTTTTCTCCTTTCTGTCTCATTTTGACATCTGGGGTTGAGCGCCTTGGCCCACCACCTGCGCAGATGCTCCATCTGGCCACCAGGTGGCACTGAAAACCTTGCCTCGTGGGCTCAGGCTGGCTAAGGTCTCACTGGTTGCTTCTATTCCCCAACCCAACAGTGACTGGATAAATCTAGTACCACATGTACTTGTTTCGTCCCTGTTGGCTTAAAAACGGGCAAACAGCCTCCACGGAAGACTGCTTCCTTCGATGCAAGCCTGATTTACTTGAAAGCGTGCTGGTAAGAATACTATGTAGATTCAGCAGAGCATACGGTATGTTGGGTGACTCAATCTAGGTAGAAAAAATATGCAACTTCCTGGACTGCTGAGTGTTCTCCCAGGCTCAGTTTCATCTGTCCCTGTGTTCATCAAATTTTGTGTGTGTTAAAATGTTAAAGAAAGGTCCCAGAATCATTTAATTAAGATAATGCTGTACATGCATACACCAAAGGTGCTATTATTTGGCACAGGAAAAAAGGAAGAATCTACATCATATATATAATTTTTTAAAAAAAAACTCAGCACTAAGATAGTATAGAAGTATGTTCAGCTAAAGGGTTAAAAGATCCTCTCCGTTAATATGATGATTTACGTCTAAGGTCAGGCCAGTAATTGTATACTTCTCCCTCCCCAGGTGCTGTTGGAGCTGTGTGGGGCATTTACTCTGCCTGTGAGGCAGGGAACTTAGCCCTGCAATGTGGGTGGTAGCCGTTCTTGTTTCTACTATACGGTATTTGTTGGACCTCTCCCTGTACACAGCAGAGAGGAGATGCTTTGCTAAATGAATAAAAGCTTAGTTTTGGTTTGTCTTTAAAATTTCTCTTCTGCAAAATCATGGGAAGATGAAAAGAATAAACACAATGTAACCAGAATGAAGAAACGTGTTTCCCATAGAAAAGTTAAGATATAGAAGATTTTCCTATTCTGCATACAATCAAATTGGGTTGCCCACATCATTCCCAGGAGAACAGTGCAGGCCTCTTCTCCAGCTCTGAGTGTTGCCATGTGACACTTGGCTCCTTAGACGGCCCTTTTCCCTGACATAGCCAATCTAGAATGGTTCTGACCCGCACAGCATTGCCCCTGAATCTAGTGAAAGAAAAACGCAGAGAGCACATGGTGATGGCACCACGACCCCAGGTCTAGGGACAGAGACCACGCCGGCTAATGAACAACGAGACTAAAAGATCTGTCAGAATAATCAGGTTCCCCATGGTCACTATGTATGGCCCCCATTCATGGATGGATTAATTGTTTTTGGTCTGGGCATCAGGTGAATTTATGACCTTGGCTGATTTCAAGGCAGCTGGAATAGGGAGACATACAGCTCCCATCCATAGAAGAGACAGCATGTTCTGCATCCCTGCTGTCTGCCCCGCTGTCAGGTGTGCCTGCTTCCAGCAGCCAGCTCCTCAGGTTACTCCAACGACAGGCCTAGACTTTCCCCTTAGAACAAGGCCACTGAGAAGCTCTCACCAAGGCTGGTACTCAGGGGACACTGCTCAAATAGAGGCCCAGCACCACTGTTTTCATGGGAGTAGTTCACAGATGTTTTCTCAGTCCCTTCCTCTCTCCTTTAATCTGCACAGTTGTCAACAAATGAGGTCACCTGGCTTTAATAGGCAGCTGTGTAATTAGCCACCGGGTTGTAAGTTAAAACACCATCATTAAAGATTAGCACCAATAATGAGAGATTTCATTCACGCTTTCACATTGCTTGCCAGCAAACAGCCTGTATGCAGGATGCCATCTGAACTTGGGCTTCTTTTTTGCTCTGTACTACCTTGTGAGTGAGAGTCAAAGAACCCTGGGGCTTAAAAAAAAAAGTCTTCCTTAGGAGATCAAGCACAAACTTCTATGTTTCTGGATGTAGGAAAAAAACCCCAACATAATGCTGCTTGATTGTTGGAATATTGTATCTTACCTCCTCCAGGAGGCTCATTGCCATTCATTAAGGGCAGTGGAACACCTGGTGATTTGGTAGTTTTATCTCCTCTTCAAACTCCAAAGGCAAATGCTTAAGAGAACCCTGCCAGAGACGCAAGGCTGGGAGGCTGGTACGCAATCCAGGCATCTGACTTGCCTGGTTTTTCTTAGCGTTTTTTCTACTTGCTAATCCTCAATACCCTTTGCCACTGGGAAGGCGGCTATGCTGAGCCATTCCTGCCACGGGGCAGCTTGGCCCTCAGACCCCAGGGTCCAGGAGCTATAGGAGAAGGGATTATCTTTACAAATTGTCACTGAGGGGTTTGGATTGGATCTTTTAATCTCCAACCTCCTGAAAGCTAGAAGCGAAAAGCTGAGTACTCCTGTCCCATCGCTGCAGGCAGAGCACCGGGGCAGGGGAGCCTTCCTCTTCAGCAGGCTCTTCAGCGTCCTGATGGCTAGACAACAGAAGTGACACAGGCCACCACGCAAGGCCAGCCCCCTATGGCTCCGTGCAGACGAGGCCTCTGCAGGAGCACCAGCCCCAGGATATTATTTCCCTTAAGGCAGAGCTGGGAGAATTCTGAGCCAGCGGTGTTTGTTCTGGAAGGAAGTGATCAAATGACAAAGGACAGAGTCAGGGACAGAATCTTCATCCTTCCACCAGGCGGGAACATCTGTCATTTGCTGAGCACACATGCCTATTACCCCTGATTGCCCGGATCAGACAGTGGCAGTAACTGCCCTGAGTCTTTGTCTCTCAGTGCAGGGCGCTGTGTCCTCCTGAGAGACCCAGGCTCCCCTGCAAATGCCCCACAGTGGAGCTTCACTGGCTCCTGCAGACGACACACTGGAAAGAGTTGAGCCCAAACCTGGGTCAACCTGGCCCTGAATAGCTCTGAGCAGAACTTCTGAATATCCTTTGGCTTATGCACCTCACCCCCGTCCTACTCCCTTCTCCCTGAACTTGACTCTGGAGCCATTTAGCCCTTCGCTGTATGCAGAGGAATTTATAGGTCAGCTCTCAGACAGCAGAGATCACATTCTCTCTGGGTGGCCTTAGCTTCTAGGTCTCTCCCATCACAGCACCTCTGGTCTATGCGCTTGGAGGTGTAACCTTGGAGGAACAGCCAGGACCACATGCGAACATCTGTGTCTAGTAACTAGCAGGATGTCTTTGACATGATGCTGACTTAGGTCAAACCACAGAATCCTGGACTCCAAGATGTGCCACTTCAGGCCACTGAGGAGGACAGGTCAGGTAACTGAAGCAGACAATGTATCAGTAGAGCCTCACAGTGTGGAAGGGGCTAGGAGTACAGGAAGGAAGAGAACAGCAAGGAAGTTTTCAAGCTACTGATTTATTCTCCTAGTGACTGCTCAATATGGATCTTCTGCTTAACCGTATGTAAGTCCATTTTCTTAATTGTGATGCTGTCTCTTTATCGTTATGTGTAACTGTAGGGCAGTTAATTATGTTTATTGCCAACATCAGTGAATTCTTCAGGCAGGCTCAGGAACTCCTTTGCTGCCCTGTTGTAACCATCTTCATGCTTTCCTTGGGCCTTCTAACTTCTCCTCCTGCCCCTCACTGGAAGCCACATGTGAATTCCAAGTCCCCCTCAGTTTTCCTAACCTCTGCCTCCCATCTGACCCCACCACTGTCTCCAACTGCCTCACAACACCCACGTGAGCGGCTGCCTCTACGCTGGTGGGTTAACTTCTTGCAAGGAGAAAGGACTGCTAAGGGGCCTATGTTCCCAAAGTCACCCGTATGAGTACTTAGAGGAAGTCACATGCCGTAACTCCATAAAAGCTAAATAAGCAACTCTTTTCTTATTTAGGCCATTAAGGGGATGCTCAGGGTGGGGAGGTGGAGAAACTTTCAGTGTCTCAGTTCTCAGATCCTTGAAAGGAAGACTTTCTCACACCCTACAGTAAAGAGAATCAGTGCTCCCATCTTCTTACTAAGGAGATGCCTCCATCTGAAAGAGTAAAGAGCCCCCGTATATGTTCTCAAGTGTCCAATTTCTACACGTGCATCAGTGCAGAGAAGTGCCACCTGCCACCAAATGGAACCTGGGGTCAGGGGGCCTAGGAGGACCATATTAAACCCAGAGCAGTGGTGGATAATTCAGCTGCCACTAAGATTTTCAGCCACCAGAGGGATACTCTGACACAGAGGGCACAAATGGGAAGCAGCGTGATCAAGGGCTTCACTGCCTGAGGCACAAGGAAAACACTCCCATCTCCTTAGGGCGAAAGTGTGGCTAATGGCTTTCAGAGTGAATCTCTGGCCTTATGGCTAGGGAAATCAATAACTCAATATTTATTGCTTACTGTTTAAAAACAAAAACTGGCACTGCTCCTTTCTAAATGCAACAACTCTATCAATAAACATACGGTCATGTGCGTAATGTCAATTTAGTCATCCATTGAAAGCCCTGATGTATGGCAGTGTTCTTATAGATTATTATTATTATTATTTTTTTATTTGAGACAGTCTTGCTCTGTCTCCTAGACTAGAGTGCCATGGCCTCAGCCTTGCTCATAGCAACCTCAAATGCCTGGGCTTAAGCAATCCTCCTGCCTCAGCCTCCTACCTAGCTGGGACTATAGGCATGTGTCACCACTCCTGGCTACTTTTTCTAGTTTTAATAGCGATGGGGTCTTGTTCTTGCTCAGGCTGGTCTTGAACTCCTGAGCTCAAGCGATCCTCCAACCTTAGCCTCTCAGAGTGCTAGGATTATAAGTATGAGCCACCACACCCTGCCTAGTCCCATAGATTATAATGGAGCTAACAAATTCCTGTTATCTAGGGATGTCTTAATTATCCCAACCCTAAGTTTGTCTAGGTTAACGTATGTGTTTGTGTCTTAGTTTTTAACAAAAAAGTTAAAAGAAAAAACACATTTAAATAGAAAAAAAAATCTTACAGAATAAGCATATAAAGAAAGAAAATATTTTTGTACCACTGGGCAGTATGATTGTGTTTTAAGTTAAATGTTATTCCAAGGGTCAAAAAATTAAAAAAATAGTAAGTTTATAAGGAAAAATATGCTACAGTAAGCCAAGGTTAATTTGTTGTTGAAGAAAGAAAAATATTTTTTAAAATAAAAGTTAATGCAGCCCACGTGCACAGGGTTAGGAGTCTCAGGAGGGCACAGTACCGTCCTGGGCCTTCACACTCTCACCCACTGATCAGCGACTCAGCGAGGTCCAGCCCTACACACCCCATTTAGGGTAAGTGCCCCTATCATCTTTTATCTTGTATACCCCATTTTACCGTACCTTTTCTATGCTTAATTCATGTATACTCATCATTGTGTTACAGCTGCTCACAGTACTGGGTACAGTAATGGGCTGTGAAGGTTTATAGCCCAGGCCACACCACCGAGCCTGGGTCTACTCCTCCCAGGTGTGCAGCAGGCTATTGAGTCTGTGCAATAGTTGTGAGCACACTCTATGATGTTCCCACATTAGCTGATTTATTAGGCAATCAAACAGCCTAATGATGCATCACTCAGATGCATCCCGCCAATGAGTGACGTATGACTGTATGGGGCTCATTTCCATTTCTTCATTTTTTCCTCGGGTTTTCCCGAGGGTTTCCACCTCTGTGATCTTCAGCAGGAGTCTTTCCCTCTAAACATGAGATTTACTGGAGACTCAGGTTTCCATCATGACTTCTTCACTCATTGGGGTATTCGGAGAGACTGAGGCCAGCCTGAGTGCTAATACACATTCACTCAACTTTTGTTCTTAGCAAAGTGGGGTTACTCATTAATGAAGAAGGTTAACCAGAGTTGGAAATAAAGGCATTTCCATGCATTTGAATTGAGAGAGAGGGTCTGTTAAGGTAGGCAGAGGAAGGGCTGGGCATGGTGGCTCACTCTCCTAGCACTCTGGGAGGCCAAGGCAGGTGGATTGAGACCAATAGTTCAGTAGTTTGAGACCAGCCTGAGCAAGAGTAAGATCCCATCTCTGAAAACAAAAATAGCCAGGTGTTGTGGTGGGCACCTGTAGTCCCAGCTACTTGGAAGGCTGAGGCAAGAAAATTGCTTGAGCCCAGGGGTTTGTGGTTGGTGTGAGCTAAGACACCATGGCACTTTGCCAACGGTGACAAAGTGAGACTGTGTCTCAAAAAAAAAAAAAAAGTTAGGCAGATAGGGTTTGCAGGAGGGTCCCCGCCATTCGAGGCAGACTCTGGTACGTCAGGAAAAATGGTGCCCTGAAACACTCTCTCCCACTACAGAACATGCTGGGCCGGGGTGCAGTTCTTGGTGTCCAAATTCTACCACCCCAGCTGGACTGCACGTTCTTGAGGACAGGATAGGGGAGTGGCACCTTAGGTGACGTTCTACTCCATCACTGCCCTACGGACTCGATACAGAGCTGAACGAAGGGTGGGTGACAGGATGGACACATGAGATGGGCTTCATAGGAAAAGGGGACAGTTTCCAGGGTCTGGACGACACCTTTCTTTAAGGAGGAAGTTAGTGAGAGGAAATGCACAAAATGAAACAAAAAATAAGGCGGGGCACTCAATCTAGAAAGGTTCCTGGTTGCCCTGTAGGAGACTGCAGAATTAGTTCCTACTAAATGAGCTGAACCACTGTCTTTTTCCTAATTTTGTTCCTGGAAGGATATAATTTGACTTAAAAATTAATGTTTTTGTTTTTCAGAATCTGGGTCAAAGTGTCCATTTCTTTCCTGACATTCCTAGTCCAAGGAGACATTCTTGGTAAGTGACCAAAAGAAACATTTGATTCAGGCGACTGGAGGAACACGTAAAAGGCAGCCAGTTATCTGGGAGATAAGAGATACCGTTTTCTACTCCCCCAGGTTTGCTCTGAGACGGAGGAATAATACGCCTCAGTGATTCTCAAAGCTGACTGCCTGTCTCATTCACTCGGGGAAATCTTCAATGCTCAGATTCTCACTTTCCTGTTTGGGACTTGTTTCCCTAGGTCTGGGATGTGTCTTTCTAGAAAAGTACCCGGACAAGCCTCAGGCACACCAGGGGGATCTCCTAGCAGAGGCCCTGCTTTTCTATTGTATCACTGGGCGCTGAATTGTGTCTCCTCAAATTCAAATGTTGGAGCCCTAACTCAAACGTTCCTCAGAATGTGACTGCATTTGGAGACAGGGTCAAAGTGGTAATTAAGGTTAAATGAGGTCATCCGGGTGGATCTTAATCTAATGACTGGTGTCCTTACAAAAAGAAAGTAAGACACAGGAGAACAGAGAGGGAAGGCCACGGGAAGCCCCAGGGAGAAGATGGCCTTCTGCAGAACACAAGAGAGAGGCCATAAAAGACCAATCCTGCGCATACCCTCATCTCAGACTTTTAGCCTCAGAACTTCGAGGAAATAAATTGCTGTTGCTTCATCCACCCAGTCTGCAGTTCTTTATAATGGCAGCCCTAGGTGAGCTCCTTGGCCTATGGCAACCAAGACAGGCACTCGCTAGAAAGTCTGCAGACAGGCAGCTGCTACTTGGCCAGATTATTAGGTCAAGGCCATTAAAAGATATCATTATTATTATTATTTTTTTTTTGAGACAGAGCCTCAAGCTATCCCCCTGGGTAGAGTGCCATGGCATCACAGCTCACAGCAACCTCCAACTCCTGAGCTCAAGCAAGTCTCCTGCCTCCGCCTCCCAAGCAGCTGGGACCACAGGTGCCCACCACAACGCCCGGCCATTTTTTGGTTGCAGCCGTCATTGTTGTTTGGTGGGCCCGGGCTGGGGATTCGAACCCGCCACCTTAGGTGTATGTGGCTGGTGCCTTAGCCGACTGAGCCACAGGCGCCGAGCCAAGATATCATTATATTAAAGAAATTAAAACAGACTTTTAAATTGCTCAAGTATAAAACCCTTTTTATTTGCCTAAATACGGAAATTCAACTGATACTGATGAAAACATATCTTGCACTGTCTCAAGGCTTACACGCGTAGCTATACTGTCACAAAGACAGCAACGCCCCAAACCTGATGCGTGCTCACCGTAGTGTTTGTTTTTTTACACACTCACACTCTAGTCTGTGAATCACTCGGCTCTTTTCCGTACTGCTACCCGTTATTTCTTGGATGTTGTTTATCACTGTGGTCTTTAGCACAGTCACACCAATATGAACAAGGGAAAGAAGACTCAAAACCAATTTCCATCAGCAGCTTCTATAACCAAGTCATTGGGGAAATTTTAAGTGCTAAGTAAAATGAGGTTTCTTTTCACCCAAATTTAATTTATTTAGACCATTTATGCCCTCTGGCTTTTTATTTTCTCCCCACAAAACAGCATTTTAAAGGCATAAAAAGAACTTATCTGTAAACGTCCTTCCTTCCAACACCTTAAAACTAAGATATTTCAGGTGGAAGTACAGGGTAACAGGTTGAAGAAACACGTCAAATAACAACCATGCATGTTTTGCTGAGCCATTTGGTACAATGTGATTGTCTCCAAAACTGGAAAGAGTCCATCTGTAGTGAAAATTAGTATCACTTACTACTACCTGCTTCGACTTAGAGGCCAGATTATTTAAAACAAAAGAAATCCAGGAAGAAATGTGTTTAGGTTTTTTTGGGGAAAAAAAACCCCTCCCACTTGGATTTTTATTTCTAACTTCTGATCGTGTTTTTTATTATTTGTCTTTTTAAAAAGTGTTTATAAAAGTAATCGTAATTTTTATGTCATACATTATCATTTGTATTCCTCTGACAATTTCAATATGAATTACATGTTGAGATGATGACATATAATCTCAACACCTCAATCATTAATATTCATAGTAAAATGGAATGAATGGAAATCAAAGCAAGAAAAGAACAGCTGTAACTTGAACATCAAGGAGGAATCGTTTTCTTTTCCCCCAAAGGAGAGGTATTTAGATAATCCTCAGTCTAATGCAAAGCATACTTTCCCCCCTAGTTAGTCTTCCTTTGATTCCCGCTTGCAAACATGTAGCCAAGGTTACCTACCTCCACCACACCATGATGGATAGATGTGTACTGTTTCTTCTTCAGCATCACCAAGGTGATGACAATCACTGTTGCTATGACAACGCCGCCCACCATGAGTCCAATGATTGCACCTTTGTTTGAGCCGACATCTTCTGCAAAGAACACCTTGAAAACAAATAATGAAAAAAAAGGACCGTCATCGTAGGAGATACCTGGATGAGGTACGTGGAAAGTTTCAGCATATCCTCTGCCCTAACTCAATCTTTGAGTTGGGTGGTTATGCCTTTACACTTACTTGAAAATGAAATCTAAGACTGCACTTCTTAGGAGCGACAATCACAGTGTACAGAATGATGTACAACAGGTGGCTTCCCTAGTTAGAAGAAGTCTACTTGCACCTCACATGTCAAAACACAGGGCTGCAGAAACCTGCAACCCTCTGACAGGTGGAACATTTGGTGAGCACTGTGAAGGCAGCTGCTGGATCTACCAAAAGTTAGACGAGTCTGGATCAGGATGATGAGAGGAGGTCAGCATTTTCCCCGTCCTGGCAGGTTCCCAGCTGGGAGACCTGATGCATGACACCAAGTGACTGGCCATAGGTGTTTTTCAAACCTGCAGACGCCCAAATTTCTAGGGAGGGACATTTTTAACACACAGGAATAAGCATTCTAAAGCAAAGAAGTCAAACCAAAGAAAAATGACATCTTGTCAACTACTTCTAGTTACTGTAATTCATTAGGATCCTAATCAACCTTCAATGCTTTTTAAAGCATACTGTTACTTCAAAGGGAAGTATAGGCAATGAGAATTTTAAGTCAGGCATTCTTACTAATGGGTCCAGAAATCAACATTTAAAATGTTACTTTATTCTAGCTGTTTATTTTACTAAAACATAAAAAGCATTTGGAGAACACTCATAGAAAAATGTATTCAGTATTATATATATTGCACTACATTTCTTCATAACTGTTTATAAAAGAGCATGTGCTCACTTCAAGTCTACATCACGTTTTGGTAACTGACAGTATTTCAATACTTTATTATTATATCTGTTATGGTGACGTGTGATCAGTGATCTTTGGGGTTACCATTTTCATTGTTCTGTGGTGTCACAAAACACACCTATGTGGAATAGTGAACTTAATTGATAAATATTGTCTGAGGTCTGACTGCTCCACCAACCAGCTGTTCTTCTTCTGTGTCCCCCCTCTGTCTCTTCACTGAGACCCAAAAATATTAAAATTAGGCCAATGAATAAGCCTCCAATGATCTCTTTTCCATTCAAATGAAGAGTCACATGTTTCTCACTTTGTATCAAAAGCTGCAGATGTGGTAGAAATAGCAAGCGAATTAAAATTAGAAATGGAGCCTGAAGATGTGACTGAATTTGTTGCAATCTCATGATAAAACTTGAATGAAGCGTTGCTTCTACAGATGAGCAAAGAAAGTGTTTTCTTTAGATGCAATCTATTTCTGGTGAAGATACTCTGAATATTGTTGAAATGACAACCAAGGATTTAGAATGTTACATAAACTTAGCTGAGGAAGCAGTGGTGGGGTTTGAGAGGACTGACTTGAATATTGGATTCTACTCTTATCAAATGTTCAAATGTTATCCAAAAGCATCATATGCTATGGAGACATCTTTCACGAAAGGAGGAATCAACTGATGCAGCAAACTTCATCACTGTCTTATTTTCAAAAATTGCCACAGTCACCCCCACCCTCAGCAATCACCATCCTGGTCAGTGCACAGCCATCAACTTCAGACACTCCACCAGCAGGGTCCGTCAGACTCACTGAAGGCTCAGGAAATTGCTAACACTTTTTAGCAATAAAATATCTTTTAGTTAAAATATTTTTATTATTTTTTTTAAAGTGTTTAGCATATTAATTTTTTAGACATTGATTTTTTTTTAGACACAATAGACTGTGGTACAGTATAAAGATACCTTTTATATAAACTGGGAAATAAAAATATTTGTGTGATTTGCTTTTTCGTGACCTTCATTTTTTTGTGGTGTCTTGGAGTCACTGAGGTTTGCCTATAGCTTCCTAAATAATTCTTTCAATATAGACTTAAGATAGCAAAATGACCAGTTTTCATAGCTAAAACTAAGACCCTAGCAATCTGAAAAGGCAATATAAGATAGAGCAAAGCAAATTTCCAAATGGGTATTATTGCATAATACCTAGTATATCTGCAAAAAAATTAGAAACTGTTCATAATTATTCCCTTTACTAAACAAATATGCCAGCTCAACATTTTTATAAAAAGAAAATCATTAGCTAATGATACTAGGGTGAGGTAATCAGGAATGAATGCACCTCTGGACATGTTCCTGTGTCTTTAAGAAAATATTGTAATTTCATAATATTCATCGCACCTATTATAGTACATTATCTTATCAACTAGTTCAGTAGAGGGAGCTAATTCTCCTAATTGCTGCCACCACCATTAGTCACTGTTGCATTATTGGAGTTAGTGCAATTGTGGAGATGGGCTTCTATGACACAGGCACCAGGAAATGCGAATTGGCACATTAATCGTCAGCCTTCTGCCCCACCAACTCTCAGCCTTTCAGCAGTTCCTCCAGTTTTAGAAAAATTCTCCCAGCAATAACCCAATCAAGAATACTCCTGATTTTATAATAATTGATACTGGATTATCTTGCCAATGAAAACCATGTTTCAAATTTTTTTTTTAAAAAGAAGAATACAGGAGTTAAAAATGCAAATGCAACCCTCAAGTCCGTTTTTCATCTGCTTCAATTATTTAGAGTGAACTGAGGCATACATAACACTGTAAAGACATTTCTCCTGGGGATGAATGGGAGGATTTACCAACTTGATGAAACCAGAAAGATATTTTCTGCTTGAAAAAGAGCAAACAGAAACACAGAAACAAAAAACAAAAGAAGTGACACATACTTCTCAAGTATCGTTGCTATCAGACTTTTATTACCACCTTCTGCCCACCACTGAGTATGTGATAAAATTGTCTTTTTTTTATTACTGTAACCCCCTTACTGTGCTTACTGATAAGATGGAAGGAACTCTGTCATAATCCAGGATTTGATTTATCTGAATTTCTAAGCCTTTGGTAAAGGATTTTATGAAGCCACTGGAGCTGCCTGCAAAGAAGAGGCTGCTTTTTGACTTGTTCCAATTCTAACATTGGGGAGGAGGGGGGAGAAAGTGATTTCAGCACAAAAGCAAGCTATTGTCTTCCTTGCTCAAACCTTTTGATGGATAATACTATTGGGACAGTCACGGAGTCCTGCTCACCCCAGGGGAACTGAACTCCTGAGAGGTGGGGGAGGGAACGGGGAGGAAGGAGGTGACAGGTGCAGATGTGAACCTGAGTGACTGGCTATAAAGTGCTCTGTCAAACCAAGTCATGTTTTCACGTGGAGACTCTGATCCTTCTACCAAACCTATTATCAACTTATTTCCCTAGAAAACAGAGTGAAAGTTCAAGTGGCTGCGGTACTGAGGTGAACTGCCCTTTAACACCTGCCTGGGCTCAGCTGGAGTCAGAAAGAACCACAGCCAGAGCCTCCTTCCATTGTCTTCCTGTTTTGTGGTGATCCTATAGACAAGCATTTTCTTTTTATCTTTTCCTTAGTTTGATTTCTGGCACAGGGTGAATAAGAGTTAACAGGTCACTTGGTGAGACAAACCGAATGGTGGGAAGAGGTTAAATTATGTCACGTACCAATTTCTGATGGTGAACTTCGTATCCCGAGTCGTGCCGGAACTCCGCATCCATCTTCACTTCAGAGATCTCCTCCGTCTTGATATTTGTCAACCCAGAACCTACATTATATCATAATCAAGATAGGCAGGACGACCAATTAGTTTTACCTATGAATGATAATGTCATAAGACAAAGGCTACCAAAAAATTCTTTCCAGGCCTGCGGTTAGAGGAAAACTGATGAATGACTTTCTTCAAGAAAAATGGCACCCTGTACTTAAATCCTAAACCACTATGTATTTTAAAACAAAAAGAAATTAAAGAAGAGATTAACGAAATCTATACTTAAGGCTTCTACAGCCTTTAAATACAAGGTATGATTGTTGAAAAGAGAAAAAGCAGAAATTACATGCTGATTGGGAGGTTGGCAAAGATTTGTTCCTAGAATATGTTGGCTATTGTTTACCTATTATATGTCTTTTTCCATGTGCACTCATTACTTCAGAAAAAAATATTAAAAAGCTTTCAAAATGAGCATTAATTACCTGGTAGAACAAAACTGCTACTTTGGGGCTTTGTTCTAATTACAAATAAATTATGCTCGTGTATCTATGCAGTGAAGCATTGTAAAAATGATATAATTTATTTAGTAAAGTGTTCTAGTTATAGATTATAATTGGTTCATCTGCTGAATAAAGAGCTGTAGTACATAATATTTAAAAACACTTCTTTGGGACTAACAGAATTTATAACCCACTAACCCTTCTCTATAAATTGCTATATGATTCTTAACATTAATTGTTGTAATGGATTTCATTAATCAACAGATAATTTGAAGCTTAAAAACAAAATGCAAAGTGGTTTTAAATACAAAAATGAAAGTCAAAAAGTATAAATACCAGTTTCTACACTGTAGCATTTAATGATTAAAAATCAGAACTTTAGGCTCGGTGCCTGTGGCTCAAGTGGCTAAGGCGCCAGCCACATACACCTAAGGTGGCGGGTTTGAATCCCCAACCCGGGCCCGTCAAACAACAATGATGGCTGCAATCAAAAAATGGCCGGGTGTTGTGGCAGGCGCCTGTGGTCCCAGCTACTTGGGAGGCTGAGGCAGGAGACTTGTTTGAGCCCAGGAGTTGGAGGTTGCTGTGAGCTGTGATGCCATGGCACTCTACCCAGGGGGATATCTTGAGGCTCTGTCTCAAAAAAAAAAAAAAATCAGAACTTTAAGATGGAAGGGGTTTTTAAAATTATCTCCTATACAGTGTTCCCACCCAGGGGCAGCTTCTCAGCTCCTGCTTGAACATAGAGGGAAGATCAGATTGCCTTTATTTCCAGATTTGCCTACTAGAATGACCTTTCTTCTATTAAGCTAACATCAGTGTTCCTACAACTTCCACCCTTTGATCCTTGTTCAACTCAGAGCAAGCCTCTCCCTCCCTTTCACATTATAACCTTGTACAGGTATCGCACACCTAAGAAAGAAATATATTCCTGCAGACTCTTAGGCTACATATTCCCAGTGCCCAAGCTCCTGTGGGAACTAATTCCTTGGCCTAACCATTCTTTTCGATCTTGTCTAGAAGGTGCTGTGAAACCTGCCATAAGACTTGCTGACCATGAAATGTCAACAGCAGATGGTGCTCTGATCTGATAGCACTATACACACAAAGAGAGGGTGAGGATAATTTGGCAAAACCTGGGGAATCCACACTGGTTGCAACACAGCTCACTTTCCTCGTCCAGCTGTTCAGAAGCTTCCATTTAGTCACCTACCAGAACACAGGCCCATGAGTAACATCCATGTACCCCTGGCTTGTACACAAACTGCCAAGTTCTTGTCTCTCCCTTCTGCTATTCAGAGCTACACGTTCTTATCCTTACCTTCCTAGCTCTCCTCCTGTTCTCCAGAATCCTACAAAAACTATGGACAGTGACTCTATTTCACTTTCAAGTTCTCTTAGCTTGCAATTTGTCTGGGTCATAAGGACTTCGGCTTGGGTGGAGACGTGGTGGTTTTAAAACATATCCATAGGCTCGGCGCCTGTGGCTCAATCGGCTAAGGCACCAGCCACGTACACCTAAGGTGGCGGGTTCGAATCCCCAGCCCGGGCCTGCCAAACAACAATGATGGCTGCAACCAAAAAATAGCTGGGCGTTGTGGCGGGCGCCTGTGGTCCTAGCTGCTTGGGAGGCTGAGGCAGGAGACTCTTTGAGCACAGGAGTTGGAGGTTGCTATGAGCTGTGATGCCATGGCACTCTACCCAGGGGGATAGCTTGAGGCTCCGTCTCAAAAAAAAAAAAAAAATC
>CAUYQV010039503.1:0-14686 GCA_963574575.1 Galagoides demidoff | reverse complement strand
ATTTCACTTATACAAAGTATCTAAAATAGTCAGGATCATAGAAGCAGGGAATACAGTGGTGGCTGCCTAAGGCTGGGACCAGGGGGAATGGGGAATTGTATAAATTTTCTGTTATGTAAGAAAAAGTTCCAGAAATCTGCTGTACGACAGTGTCTGTAATTAGAAATACAGTATTGTGTACTACTCTAAAATATTAAAAGGACAAGAGTACATGTGCAATTTACTAGGTGTAGAATATAAATGTCTGAACACAATAACTAAGAAAATGCCGTGAGTGCTATGTTGACCAGTTTGATGAAAGCATTTCAAATTGTATGTAAAACCAGCACATTGTAGCCCATGATTGCATTAACGTGCACAGCTATGGGTTTATAAAAAAAAAAATCTCAAATGACTATCCTTAACATGGAGCTTAGCATATTATAAGCATCCAATAAATATGTGTTCACTAAGTGAAAAAAAAAATTTGATTTTAAACAGTATAGTATATGTTATTAGATCATTTCATAAAAGATTCCTGAAAAAATGGGATTAATGATAACACAGGCCCGACTTCCTTATCCAGGTAAAGTGGACCATGTAAAAGAATGCCCTGGAAATCACTGGGGATTAGATTTCCCCATTAAGTAGAAAGAACTTATTTTAATTAGTTGATTTAATCTCTTATGCTATGATTTTTTTCATAAAGCTGAAGGAATAAACCTAGAAACTAACGTGGTTTTAATATCACTCATTCTTTTCCCCGCTATTTAGAATGAGTAATGGACTGGCCTACATGCGTTTAGCATTAAAAAAAATGATCTGAAAAGAAATAACTCCATAAAATATAATGAAGTGGAACATTGTTCCTTATAAAGGCAAGTGATGGTTATGACATTTTCCAAAAACTACTACAGTTAAATAACTCTTGCCCAGGTCAATTTTGGGCGATTTCAGAAATGGCACCTCTCCTTGAACTTCAATAGTTGGTAAGCATGATCCTTTAGGTTTCCCTACAAGACTAGTTAGAGTAGGAACTAAGTAGGAAAACTACTTGCCAAATTGTGGAAAGATGGCTGCCTGCAAAACAGACCCTGAACGGCCTGTTCACTCTCCTTCCACATGAATGATGTCTGTGTTACCACATGTCATTTGGACCAAACAGGTCACTAAAGAATAAAACCAAGGAGGACACTCTAAACATGTTGGAATATCACCTCTGGCTGCAACACACGTTTACTTGACACCATCGTGTCCACTCTTCCTACTGTGATTGCTTAAACCCCAAACTTACAATAAACAATTGTAAGGACGATTCCTGGACTCCTTTCACATTTCCCATGTTAGCCAACGTCCTCTTTACCACACGCTTTCACACACATACCTGTAACTGCTCTTAAAATGGGAAAAGCTAAAAGAAAACAACTCTTTTTAGAAATGACCCAGGTCAGGAGGCTTCTTGGATTTTATTGCCACTTCAAAGCCAAACCAGATAAACTGGCTTAAGGTACTACTTTGGTGTTGAATGGAATTCAACACAGCTGTCTGAGTTGCACAAGTTTTCTGATCATAGCAACTTTGTTTGAAAGATCCATATATGGCAGAGTCCCTGTGTTCTGTGTTCATTTGTGCCAAGAATTCCTCTCCTGTCCCCTGACCCAGCAGATTTAAGACTTCCAAAGGTTCTGATAGTTTCATCACTCATCTTTTTGGAAAGTCACATGAGAGTTGCTAGCCCTGATTCTCAATTTAAACTGTTTGTGTTTCCTTTCCAGGACGCTCCAACCAGCAGCCGGGACCGCAAGTGGAGCCTGGCAACTGGAAAGCTGCAAATGCCCGGATGCCACGTTTCCATCCCTGCTTCTATCCTTGACTCATACATCCTGTCTGGGCTAATGTTGGTTTTCTGATTGCAGTGTGTCTGCAGTCTCAACCAGTGCCCAAGCCACCCTTAAAGGGTCACTCCTTGTTTCAAGTATCACTTGGGCTTTTCTTGACCTCTCTGTCCCCCTCTGACTCCACTTAGGTGTCTGCTTAGAGCCATTTTTTTCAGCACAAAATTTATTCTTTGCCTCAAGCCGCTCTGTCACACTGGTTTGTCTAGTGTTGGAAAGTTAACCTGGCTATGAAAAGTTTAAGCCTTAGATATAGACAGATCATTTTTTCAGATCAGAAAAGCTATAGTAAAACTTCAAAGGGAGAACTTTTATTCCTAAAGAGAATAGGAAACTCAATTGAGTTATTCCCATTATACTTAAGAAATGATCCCAGTTGAATATATATATGACATATGAAACAAACTATCCACTGAGACCTCTGGTTGCAACTGCAGTTATGATTTTCCATGTCTCCATTCAGATTAATTATAATTAATATTATAATAAATACATGGTCCAAGAATGGTCCTCTGAGGATGAAGCAAGAGATCAGTTCAATTAAGAACACTGGGCAATAGTGAGCAAGTGGAAGAAACACATGGATCTTTTTCTTCTGAATATCTGAAATAGAATGCCAGGTTAAAACAAAACAAAACAAATTAAGAAATATATGGGCATAGAATGAATGTTTATAAACAGCTACATGCCAAAATCTTTAAGGGCTATTATCATTACTTGCCATTATTTTTAAGCTGATTATGTACAAATTAATTGTTCACATTTAGACTATTATCTTGAATTTTCAGCCAAAATTCATATAAAAATTGTGCGTCCATCACTGATGTTTTTGATTGAGCTAATATTAATAAAATTATAACTTAAAGAGACTCTGGCTCGTGAGTTTTTTTTTTTATTTTCAGTGAAATATATTTAAGAAAGTTGGGTTCTGGGGCAGTGCCTGTGCCTCAAAAGGGTAGGGCAACAGTTCCACATGCCGGAGATGGCGGGTTCAAACCCAGCCATAGCCAAAAAAAAAAAAAAAGGAAGTTGGTTGCCATAAATAGTCTGCCAATAAGCAAAACTTGACATAAACTAAATATATGCAAATGATTTAAAAAATCAGAGGCATCATTTTGTTTATTGTGTTGCGTTTTTCTCCAGTTTTCCATGGGCCCCAGCACTTCTGTCTCCACTTGTGACAAGAGAAGAAACTTGCAAAGTTCAGCAGGTTTGATAAGCCTTTATAGTTTGATAAGCCAACCAGAAATCAGAAGGTGTTAGCAATTTCATATGCTCTCCCAACAGACGTGATCAACTGTTACATGCACAACAATCACCTCCTTTGAAGTTTGATCATAAGTAACATTTAACCAAAAAAAAGAAAAAAATCAGTATTTAAAAAGTAGGGCTGGTGAACCCTATGATGGCAAATTGATTTTAATTGCTATTAACAATTTGCAATTATACCCAAAATAATTTACTAGATGGCCCCACTCTACTCCCAAATGTTGAAGATGGTCCATATAAGACAGGATCATTTGAATGCTCCTGGACATTAGATAATAAATCTATCCTTTAACTACTAAATACACCCTGATTTAATGATTTAATCATCTTCATTTAACTATAGCATCTTCACTTAACTAACTTTAAATCAGCACAAAGTTGATTTAAATCAAATTCATTTACACCATTAGCATTTAACATTGGCAAAATTTTTCACCAACATATAATTTTCTCTTAAAATTTTACATATTTAAATGTTTGCCATTTTACCTTTCCTAATCCTATCATAACTTGGAAATATTCAAAAGAACTTCCTTCCTGAAAGATAAGGACATTTATCAATTTTGCTCACTCATTTCTTCTGAGTTGGGGTACAACAACCAATTTAAATGACAAAACATTGCAATAAAACTGCAGTAGACCAACACTTAGGAGATAAAGGTGGGTCACTGTAATACTAAAATGTAAACATGAATCCTACTTTAGCCAAACAACTTCACACTTGACTGTTCAATGTCTTCAAACAAAGAAAGAGAAAACCCCAAAGAATTAAACAAACAAAAAAAATGGATTTTTTTAAAGAATAATTAAATTCATGCCTTCATACTGCTCATACAAAAAAATTGATTTTTCAACCCAATTAAGACATATCCATATTAAACTAGAACTGAAGAAAATTATGTAACAAAAGATATGTGATCATGTCATCAATATTCACTGTCAAAGTATCAGTTGATTAAGCTAGTCAGTAGGAAATGATTCTTCCTATTCCTGTTAAGATATTTCTCTTTCTACTAAGACATATCTATATTAAAGTAGAACTGAAAAAAATTATGTAACAAAAGATATGTGAGCATGTCACCAATATTTACTGTCAAAGTATCAGTTGATCAAGCTAGTCAGTAGGAAACAACTCATCCACCATCATCACCATCAACAACATTCCATCAGGTGACTAAGTGTCTTAGAATTGAGCATTTCTTCTGGTTTCCTAACTAAATAATTCCTGACATTATTCTGATTGATCATAAATCTATCACACAGAAATACTGCTAACGGTACCTGCCTGATAGAACACACCATTCTATGAGGTGTGATTTAGAACATGTGTCAAGAAAGAGTCACATAGCTAGATTACTGCACCACCGTCTGCTACAGTATTTGAAATGCCACCACTTCTGAACCATTTCCTTCCATGTGTTTCTTTGGTGATCCTTCCAGGACTCCAGAAATTTTAACTGAGTCACCCAAAAGAACATCACATCTATTTTCCTTCCAGGGGAGATCCAGAACTTTCAGAGATCAGCTGAGTTGAGAATTCAAAGAAACAAATACTGAGGGAGTTGAAAGGGCACAGACAGACGGAGCAGGGAGATTTGTTGCAGGCGCTACAGTTAATGTTATAGGCACAGTCTGCCTACAATGATAAATTATTTCTTCTGCTCCTTAAATTCTCTCTACCGTTCATCTTTTTCCTTTTCCATCTCTATTCCTGAACTATACGCCCTCGACTGTAATTGCTTCTATTGCTCTTTTATGAGTCATAGTAGATTGAGCTAAGTCCACCTTGAAAAATTCTACTGGAAAGAGAACACCTGATAATGTGATATCTCCGTGAATTACTGTTTCTCTTCCCAGCATTCCTATCCATATTTGGACTCTGTAGTCATGGCAGAGCCATTTTTCTTCTATTAAGAACATAGTAAAATCTTTCATGTAATACAATTATTCTATGGTTAAATCATTCCTTTCTTAGAAAAATGTCTGCGTAGAAAATGATGTATTTGATATACTACTTTGGAAAATTTAAGGGCTGTGAGAGATGATTAGCAGGCTTTTCCCTAGCTCATCATGAAAGTGAAGGGGGAAAAAAAAAAACAATGAAAAAAACGTGCTTGGATGAAGAATTTAACATCCCACTGGAAATTCTGTAAAGCTCAAGACATACTGAATGATGTTTAACAGGCCCTCACCTACCTCTGCAACAAAAAAAGAAAAGAAAAAATGAGGAAGGGAGTGTGCATTTGATCTGTGATGCGATACTTAAAAGTCCCATGAAGAGGTCCCTCTGGTCCTTCATCTCTAGTAGCTGAGCCACGACAGATAGTGCCTTTGTGGTCTGGTGCTTCTGAGTCCGTCAACTAATGCAAACGCCAAGAACTGGACTCTCCATCGAACTGGAAGTCAAAAGGAATACACTAGGTTTTGATTTTGAATCATCTTTTTTGGATAGCCAGGGTAGAAATGCTGCACCACACTCCACACGTATTTTCTCTTATTGATGTGATTTCTGGGAGCACTTTGAGCTACTTAAAATATCATTTATATATTGAGGCTGCTTAGAGAACAAGATCACGCTTCTCGGTTTATCTCATTTTAGCAGAATTGGTTCTTAAACAAATCTCATAGAATTTTAAACCAAAAATACAGAAACAAATACAGCTCCCATTAAAGAATAAAGGTAACAGGGGGAAATTTCTATTATATAAAGTTACCTTAGACTGAGAGGGTTTAGCCCTAGCAATCAGGGAAGAAGACGGCCCTCACTGAGATTTTAGAAGGCCAAGGTAATGACATTTACACATGCACATGTGTTAACATGGTGAGAGGCAGATGTGAAGCAGTTTTACCACTTCCTGTTTCAGTTGATAGGAATTACATTCCTCATTTGGGGCTGTCCAACATCTTTGAAATGTAATATCCTCCTATATTGGATATTTTGTGTGTTATGAGTCTTGCCTTCCCAAGGAATAAAGCAGAAAATGTATATCCTCAGGCTACTTTCAGCACACAACTTAGACTCTACAGCCAGATTTACCCAGGTGATAACATAGATTCAAGACTGAAACAGTACATAAGGATATTGATATCTTCCAACAAATGTTTCTGGAGACACACAGTTCTTCAAGGTCTGCAGAGGCAGAGCTTCTGGTGTCCAGATAAGATTCTCATAGATTTCACAAGGATGTTGGCATCAGAGAAGTTTCTAGACTGTGCTTGAGTATTCAACCTGTCTGAGTATGTTTGAAATCTGACTCTGTAGTCATTGGGAAATAACCTCTAATAAACCATTTTTCTCTGCTTAGATTTTTCAGAATGGATTCGGCTTTTGAAACAAAGGACGTTAACCAATATGCACGATCCCCTGGGATTTCCGTTCCATCTTAGCTGAACTTTAATTTCTTTAGATTCAGTATGTGTCTGTCCTTCTCAGTTATGTTTTTCAATGCTTGTATTTATAGTGACAAGAGAAGAAAGCATTGTCTTCCTTCCTTAATAAAATTGACAATTTTTTGATAAAAGTTGTCCAAAGTGAGCTAACAGCCGCAATTATTCTTTCTTGGATGTTACAGCAGGAGACATAATGACTAAGGAATGATGGCAATTAAACAAGCATTACTAGGAACATGAATGCCATAAACTAACTATAAAGAACCACATGTTACTGACATATCTAAGGGATGACATCTGAGGTTAGAGTGTTCCAAACTAGCCCCCAATCATCCCACCTCTTGGTCAACACACCCATCTGTAATTCCTTCCATTTGCGTGTGGGCTGGACCTCATGATGTGCTTCTGTGAAATAAGCAGGAAAAGTGATGAACTTTCACTTCTGAGATTAGGTTATAAAAGTCTATGACTCTGTCTTAGTTGTACTCTCCCTGTCTCTTCTTGTGTGCTTGCTCTGATGAAGCAAACTGCCATTTGCAAGTTACCCTATCGGGAGCTCACTTAGCAAAGAACTAAGGGAAACACTGGCCAACAGCTTGGGAGGAAACGAAACCCTCAGTCTAACAGCTCAGAAAGACCGCCTGTAACCACGCGAGCAAGCTCAGAGTTGAATGCTTCCCAGTTGAACCTTGAGATGGGGCAGCTCCTATCAACACATTTGTTTCAACACCTGAGGGACTCTGAAGCCTAGTTAAGTCCCCCCCCCCCAGATTCCTGATCCACCAGACACTAGGAGCTAATTGATGTTGGTTTAAGCCTCTAAGTTTTTCGTATAATTTGTTTTATAGTAACAGATGACTACCAGATAATACTAAATGAAAGAATTATCTTTTGAGAAAATTTTTGGGATTAGTGAAGGCCTTCAGTACCGCACTTAAGGAAAAATGAGAAGCCTTTGTTTGGCCTTCCTTTTTTTTTTTTTTTGAGATAGAGTTTTAGTCTGTCTCTCTTGGTAGAGTGCCATCGCACCATAGCTCACAACCTTAAATTCTTGGACTTGAGTCATCCTCTTGCCCCAGCCTCTCTGGTAGCTGGGACTTTCGATGCTGGTCACTACTCTTGGCTAGTTTTTATCTTTTTAGTAGAGATGGGATCTCCCTCTTGCTCAGGCTGGTCTCCAACCCATGAGCTCAAGCAATCCACCAGCCTTGGCCTCCCAAAGTGCTAGGATTATAGGTGTGAGCCACCGCGCCTTGCCTGTTTGGCTTTTCTTTTATTAAATGATACAGTCAAGTTGAGGAGATTTGAACACTGGCATGGAGTGTTATGGCTGAAATAGTAGGAAAAAACTTAAGGGATAAGGAGTCCCTGCAATCAGGTGCCTCCCACTAGGAACAGAAACTTGGGGAAAGGGTAGAAACACATAAATATGATTTGAGGGAAGAACATTGTACTGGGCAGTGTGAATCATTAGCCTTTTTTTCTCCCCCATGAAATCTTCCATAAACTATACATCATTTTTCATCACTTGGAATTAAGTTTGCGTTGGAGGAAAAGTGAGTATCTCACTTGTACTCCCTCTGTCTCTTGTTTGCTTGCTCTGATGAAGCAAACTGCTGTTTGCAAGCCGTTTTTCATTTATTTATCCACAATAAAATCCCACAACTTCTGACGGACTCCAGAGAACATTCAGGTTATTTTTCACTGTCTTGTCCTGGATACGAATATCCAATTAAATCGGATGGTTCTCTATTAAAATCTCATGCCTGTCTCTATACAAGGTCATTTTACAATTCTCTATTAGCAGATTTCAGATTCAAATAGTTCTGACAAAGTTCTCACAATAAAAGCATATTTTACCTCAGTAATTGAATATCCTACTACACAAGACATAAAAATAGAAAAACTATCCAGCAATAGTGGCCATAACCTATAGTCCCAGCTACTCAGGAGGCTGAGGCAAAAGCACTCAAGCCCAAGAGTTTGAGGTTGCTATGAGCTATGATGCCACGGCACTTTACCCAAATTGACAGGGTACAACTCTATCTTAAATAAATAAATAAATAAATAAAAATAAAGTTACTATCTCATATTCTCTCCAACCTGCTTAGAGTGGTTCAGAACTACTGAACTCAAATTAAAATAAACTCCTTTTCATTAGTGAGACAGGGTTATATAAACTAGATGTCCAGGAAGTTCAAGTAGGAAAGAAAAATGAATCAAAGGCATCCTTTGAGAAGTAAAGTGCATGTGTTGGCCATTACAATGCTATCAGGAGCATTTTAGTGGCTAAAGGAGTGAGGTGGATTAGTTTATACTTCCAGAAGGAATTATGAGGACAGATATATTTTAGAGGACAACCTGGTACCATTTTAAAAGGGGAGGTCATCTACATAACTCATGCAATTGTCTAATGGGCATACCTCAGAAAAATAAAAGAAGGATGGCAAATATTCTTTGGATAACACAGAGACAGGAATATGAATTAGACACCCTTTTTCATTTATTTATCCGTAATAAAATTTCACAACCTCTGGTGGACTCAAGGGAACATCTAGGTTAATTTTCACTGTCTTGCCCTGGATAAGAATATCCAGTTAACCCTGATGGTTCTCTATTAAAATCCCTTCCTATCTCTATACCAGGTGGTTTTACAATACTCTTTTAGCAGATTTCAGATTCAAATAGTTCTGACAAAATTCTCGCAGAAAAACCCATCATATTTCATCTCAGTAAACTACACAAGACCTAAAATTAATGTTAGAACTGATAACTTTGCCAGAAGAATCTATCTGTGCTTGTCTCCCATTTTTAATTCTTTACATCCTCCTAGAACTTAAACACTGGCTGTTATTCCACACACACCCCACCCCGGATTTCCAGTTAATTCCAATTTCTCTGCCCCTCTGTTCCCTTTGTTTCATCCCTCCAAGCTTACCACTTGCTTGCTTTGTTGCAAGCACTGTTTTAATGTGCAGGAATTATGGAGGGGGACAAGACTTACTTGAGCAGTAAAAGGTTCAGTATAATAAAGTGCTAAAAGGTCTGGTGAAAGTAACAATTTTGAAACGAACCATCAGCAAAAACTGAACCTGACTAGGCGGTGCCTGTGGCTCAAAAAGGGTAGGGTGCTGACCCCATAGGCCAGAGGTGGCCGGTTCAAAACCAGCCCTGACCAAAAAAAAACCATAAAAATCTGAACCTGAGTAGCTGGACCTCAGTCACATGTCCACCTGCAGAATCTGACCTGCAACAACTCTACCAGAAGCATTAAGCCTGAGAGTAGGGAGGATTCTGTCCCTAGGGACCCTGAAGAAGAGGGATGGTCAAACCGAGCACCAGACTTAATGCATATTCAAACACAGTTAGTTTGTATATTGTAATTTATTATTATTTCTTCTCAAATTCTAAGTTATTTCCCTATAGGGGATTTAGCCACCCAACTCACAACCAAAAACCTTTAGCACCCATGAGGTCAGTCTGTCACCCACTGCCATGAGATCCTCCCTTACTGCAGGAATGTCCGCTCCAATTAAAGAACCTGCTCAAACTCTGGGCCTGGGAGGTCACCATTGTCAGCTTTAAATCCTTCTGTATCACTAGTGCCATGTTTAATGCTCAGCTCAAAACTCATCTCTTCCTGGATGCCTTCCCCGAACCCTCAGACTACGCTAAGACTTTAGACTAAGAGTTTACCACTAAGACTAAGACTCCCCTAATGTGTCACATTGCCACACAATTATAGCATGTGTCACACTGTACTTATGCATAGTGTCCAGAACACAGTGATAATTTTCAAGTCTTATTTACTGAACTAAACCTGTTCTTCCTTGTCTAACACTGCAGTGTTTCCATTGGGTCTGTAGTCAGCCTCCAGAATTGTTTATCACACTATAGCCCCATTCTAGTAGACTTCTTGAACTCATCCCTCATGTTTTAAGGCACATTACCAAGACTCTTTCTACTCCCTTCGGCAATGTTCCGTATGTGGTTTGGGGTAGTGATCTCCAGCTCCTCTGAAGCCTCAACATTGACCTGTGATCCTTTCCTTATTACTTAGTCACATCATATCCACTTTGTCAGTCACTATTCCAACTCACCTTTACTTTTTTAGTGTTTCTGTCAAAAATCAGTATATGTAGAATGTATGATTTTCAGCTCATACAAAAATGTTTTCAGTATCCTAGACCACAAAGAAAGTAGAAGCTCTCTTAATTTCCTAGATTTCACACACACAAACATGAATCCCCAACTGTTGACATCTTTACATGCACACCCATTCTTTACAAATTGTATGGATACCTGTCTGTTGCTGAGTCTGTAGACTCTTAAAAAACAAAACTACCATACAATCCAGCACTTGCACTCCTGGATATAAACCCAAGGGAATAGAAATGGTATGTGGAAGAGATGTCTGTACTCTCAAGTTTATTGCAGTACCATTTACAACAGCCAATATGGGGAGGTAATGGGTGGATGAGAGAAAATGTGGCACACACACAGGGGACTACTATTCAATCATAAAAATGAATGAAATGCTTTCATTTGAAACAGCATAGATGAACCTACAAGACATTATTTTAAGCAAAATTAACCATGCACAGCAGGGCAAATACCATATATCTCACATAACATGTGAAATTTTTTTAACATTAATCTCATAGAAGTAGAGAATTAAAAAAAAAATAGTTATCTGGTACAGTGGCTCATGCCTGTAATCCTAGCACTTTGGGAGGCCGAGGTGGGACAATCTCTTGCACTCAGGAGTTTGACACCAGCCTGAGCAAAGCATGACCCAGTCATTACTAAAAAAAAAATTAGTGGGACATCATGGCAGGCACCTATAATCCCAGCTACTTGGGAGGCTGAGGCAAAAGAATCTCCTGAACCTAGGAGTTTGAAGTTGCTGTGAGCTGTGATGCCAGGAACTTTAGCCTGGGCCACAGAGTGAGAAAAAAAAATAGTTGACAGAGGCTGCAGACATTGGGAAAAAGTTGGTCAACAAGTACAAAATTACAGTTAGATAAGAGGACTAAGTTCTGGGTTCTATTGCACAGTAGGGGGACTATGTTTAACAAAAAATATATTATATTTTTCAAATTAGTTAAAAGAGAGAAATTTGAATGCTCTTGCCACCAAAAAAACATAAACATTTGAGGCGACATGTGCGCTAATTGTCCTGATTTACTCATTGTACAATGCTATCATGTGTTGAAACATCACACTGTATCCCCATGCACATTTATAATTATTATGAGTTAATTACAAACAATGTAAAACTTTTAAAAAGATGGAGGGTGGGAATCAGAGCAGAAACTATTTCTGTTTGTTGTTTGTAGACCTAGTGATAAAAATTGTGCTTGGAACATAGTACTAATCAATCACAAAAGAAAGAACCAAGAGGACTATTAACATTTAATACTTTTGTATGCTAACCGCTGCACTAAATGGTTTTCCTTCATAATGTGGACACTCTTTGTTTTGTTTTGTTTTGAGACAGCCTTGCTCTGTCACCCCCCTGGGTAGAGTGTCGTGGCATCATATCTCACAGCAAAATCAAACTCCTGGGCTCAAGCAAACCTCTTGCCTCTATCTCCCAAGTCGCTGGGACTACAGGCATTCCCCCATGACCCCTGGCTAGTTTTTTTATTTTTAGCAGCGACAGGGGCTCACGCTTGCTCAGGCTGGTCTCAAACTCCTGAGCTCAAGGAACCTACCTACCTTGGCCTCCCAGAGTCCTAAGATTATAGGCGTGAGCCACCCCACCAGTCTCATGATGCCGATATTCTTCATTTCCCCCTTTAACAAATAATACAATAGGATGTGGGGAATTTTTTTTTTTTATTTGAGACGGAGCCTCAAGCTGTCCCCCTGGGTAGAGTGCCATGGCATCATAGCTCATAGCAACCTCCAACTCCTAGGCTCAAGTGAGTCTCCTGCCTCTGCCTCCCAAGTAGCTGGGACCACAGGCGCCAGCCACAACACCCGGCCATTTTTGGTTGCAGCCGTCATTGTTGTTTGGCGGGCGGGCTGGGGATTCAAACCCGCCACCTTAGTTGTACGTGGCTGGCGCCTTAGCCGATTGAGCCACAGGCGCCGAGCCAGGATGTGGGGAAATTTATGTGATTGCTAACCGCTTCCCAAGCAGCAGATCTAAGATTGAAAGGAGGTACTTTGATTCCAGAAATCCTGCTTTTAACCAACACTTATCACATGCTTCACAGGATGCCAGCTTAGCACGTGTGAAGCTATAGCAGCAGTCAGTGGAGAGCAGAGCCAACAAGTAGAATTTGTGGATTGTAGCAAATCATCTTTTTTGAAGACGAGACAAATACAAAGTAAATTTGAGGAGGTGACTTGATACAAGATTACAAATAATGAAATTACTTTAGTGACATTACAGAGGCACTGTGAAAATATAATTCTAAAAATTCAGCTATATCTTATTACAAGTTTAAGGTATGCTGATAAATGTTATAGAAAAAGGGCACATTAAAATACACAGAAACCTTAAGAACTAGGAGTTTATGGGGGCGATAACACATTATAATAAATATTTATCATGGAAAATAAAATGGGATTATTGTCAAAATAAAGTTTATGAGACTTCAGAAAGAAAGACTTTTAAAAACAATGCCATCTTTGTGAAGGATGGCATTTTATAGACATTGAAAAATAGAGTGAGGGGTGGCGCCTGTGGCTCAAAGGAGTAGGGCGCCAGCCCCATATGCCGGAGGTGATGGGTTCAAACCCAGCCCTGGCCAAAAACTGCAAAAATAAATAAATAAATAAATAATAAAATAAAGTGAGGCTGGGATTAGACGGAAGCTCATTCCAATTAGAAACACAAATAACCAGCAAAAGAACTGAGGTGAAACAGTCGGGTTAAAAATTAACCCTCCATCTCCTTGGCATAGGCCTTTACAGCGGTTCTCAACCTTCCTAATGCTGCAACCCTTTGATACAGTTCCTCATGTTGTGGTGACCCCCAACTATAAAATTATTTTCGTTGCTACTTCATAACTATAATTCTGCTACTGTTATGAAGTGTCATGTAAATATCTAATATGCAGGATGTATTTTCATTGTTACAAACGGGTCACGACCCACAGGTTGAGAACCGCTGCATCACAGAATGGGATACTGGTTAGCTGGAAAATCATATCACTATAATGGTGGTTGAAAAGACAAATTTGACAGTGTTGTATCCTGTGGGGGGAAAAAACAGCTGATGTGGCGGAAGGTGCTTACAAATAAATTACAATCGGTAGAGCTAACTGACTACCTGAATTCATCAGGAAGGTAAGAAGATTTAAATAAAAAAACTAATATTGCTTCAATATTCCAGCTGAGTTGTCAAATAAAAAAGTATTAGGAGGATTAAACTTGATAAAAAGGTACAGAATGATTATCAAGAGGCTAAGAATAAATACAGCAAAATGAATTTACAGAAAGATACGAGGCACGGCTTGGTAAGAGTCGGTGATGGTACACACAGAGGTAAGCATCTAAAATATATTTTTAAAACAGAATTATCAAGAATTGGTGTTATATCTGATATAAGGCACAGAATAACATGAGGAATCAAAGTCTGCTCTGAGGGTTTAATCTGGAGAAATTTGTAGTTCATGGTAGCAGTAAGAAATGTAAGAGGAAAAGTTGGCTTTAAAGTGGAAAAAGGGCACTTTCAAATTCGCACGTTAAGTTACATGATAAAGCCACAATTAAGAGCCTCAATCAAGCATTCCTGAAGTCACTTTTCCACTCACAAACTCTGGTTTTCAAGAGTAGCGTAAGAAAAACGGAGACTTTACCTCCTTCATGTTTACGTGGATGGAACTGGAAAATGTGCTTCTTAGCAAAGTATCTCAGGAATGGAAGAAAAAGTATCCAATGTACACAGCCCTTTTATGAAACTAATCTATAGCTCTCAAGCAAAAGATACAACTTAATTCGAGCCCAAAAATATGGGGAGGGGGTGGAGAAGGGCATTTGGGTGGTGGGAGGGTGACTGGAAAGATCACCTATATATCTGTCTAACAAGGGTACAAGTGAAGTTTTCTAGAACTAGAATATAAATGTTTTGATACAATGACTAAGCAAATGACATGAAATTTATGTTAACCAGCTTGATGAAAGTATTTCAAATTGTA
>CAUYQV010039502.1:0-41462 GCA_963574575.1 Galagoides demidoff | reverse complement strand
AAATTAGTTTCATAGCAGGGCTGAGTACATTAAATAATTGTCTCATAAAAGTCTAGGAATATTTTAATAATATCATCAAATAAGAAGCAGGATAGTGTAACCAGGACCACAGGACAGAATAGGGAAATTAATGTTTACTGTCCTATGGCATGTTAAGGATAGATATGTAGGTATTATTAGTAAATATTGATAAAATCAAAGTGACACAATTCTCATTAAAGTAATACTAATATTCCATGAAAAAACAGTGATAAAACGATCAAGAAAAACATAGCGGAAAGGTAAATCAATTTAGAAAAAAAGCTTGAACGTAGGAAAAGTAATAACTCTAGTGCAGCATCTGATATTTTTTCTGATCTTCTTTATGGAAACCCCTTAACATCTGCTTATTCCACAATTTTACTTATGGCTTAAAAATACTTCTGAAAAAAATAGCATGCATACCCTCTGGGAGGATGAGGCAGGAAGATTACTTAAGATCAGAAGCTGGAGATGAGCGTAAGCAAAAGCAAGAGTCTGTCTCTATTAAAAATGGAAAAACAATGTTAGCTGGGCATGGACGCAGTGCCTATAGTCCTAGCTACTTGGGAGGCTGAGGCAGGAGGATCCTTGAGTCCAGTAGTTTGATGCTACAGGGAACTATGATGATGCCACTGCTCTCTAGCTAGGGTTCCAAGAATCTGTCTCTAAAAACTAAAAATAGAATGCATAAAAAAACACAGTTGTGTAAAATAATATGTAGAAGAGAAGTGTTATTGTCAGTTTTATACAGTAATAATTTTAGAACTATACCCCTTACACTCTGTGTAAGCAGAATCACCACCTACTGTTCAAACAAGGGTGTTACACTGTGCAGAGCCAAAAACTGGGTTACTGTCTTCAGAATCATTTTACAGTTTCTCGTAAACGTAGGATTTCTGGCCTTAAAATTTGTTCACATCTCCATCCTAAATCTCCCTTAGGAAAACAAACAATACTTCACTTCTTATTCTGTCCTGTGGTCCTCATGATAATATTCTGTTTCTCATCTGACAGTGCTGTTAAGAAATTGACGGAGTTTTATAATGAGACAATTATTTTCATCAAATTGTTTTTAAAATAATGCTTTTGCTTTTAAGACATAAACAATTACACTAACGGGAAAAGGGAAATGTGTAAATCTAATACGGCCAAATGTTAGATTTTAGATTTACATCTAAGTCAAAGGAATTTTGCTATTCGAATAGAAATCAAATCTTTTTCTTTCTTTTTCTCTTTTTTTCCTCTCATATGGCTTAATTTCTTAGTACTATTTTCCTTTATTTGATATCATAATGTAAGTAATGTTTGCTATGCAATTTGCTTTCATTTTAGCTTAGACTTCTTTTCCCTTGGGTTTCTAATTTCATTTCCATATGTGGATTGTTTTACCACCAATTAGTGCTGGATGACATGAATGAGGATTTCTTAACAACTGTTCTCTATTCTTTTTGAGCCACAGGAACACATTAGCTGCCAATTAGTCTAAATTCCACATTCATCTTCCAGATTCCTGTATCATCTTTGCTATAAGAAACAATGAGTGACCTTTCAGATGGTCAAAATTTAAAACAAAAGAAATTTAAAATAATAATGAAAATTACTACACCACAATGAAATCATTTTTTTTTCTTTAAATGCTTCTTAATATACAGCCATATGTTGGTAATATTGAGGGTTCACTTCCAGGACCACCACACTAAATTGAATATTGCAATAAAGTGACTCACTCACATTATTTTTGCTTTCCTAGTGCACATAAATGTTATGTGATACCATTCTGGAGTCTTTTAAGTGAACAATAGCATTATAAAACAATGTACATACCTGAATTTTAAAAATACTTAATTTTTAAAATATGCTAATGCTCATCTGAGCCTTCACCAAGTAGTATTCCTTTTCTAGAAGATCTGAATATCCTCAATATTGATAGCTGCTGACTGATCACGGTGGTGGTTAGTGAAGTTTGGGGGTGACTGTGGCAATTTCTTAAAAAAGACAACAATGAAGTTCCCATATTGTTTGATTCTCCCTTTCACTAAAGATTTCTCTGGACCATGTGATATTTTTGATATTATATTCCCCACAGAACTTCTTTTAGATCTGAAATCAATTCTTTCAAACTCTAATTTGTTTTACATCCTGACTCTCTTGTGGTCATTTCAGCAATGTTCAAAGCATCTTCACCAGGAACAGATTCCATCTCAGGAAACCATTTTCTTTTCTCATCTACAAGAAGAAATTCCTGATTCTTTCAGGTTTTCTGCTTGTTTGTTTGTTTTTCATTTTTTCACCCTCACTATTATGAGAAATCTTAAAAGCACATTCACTCTTAGGAGATGCCTCAACTTCTCAGGTTGCTATGATTCTTCACACTATCCAAAATGAGCTTTCTTTATTTATTCACCTAAATTCTCAGCATATTTGTTATTTTTGTCCCTTCCCCTCCTTGCAACCTCAGAGAAAAAACTTCTTACTTTCTACAGTTAACTGTTGCTCATTCCGTCCCCTTTAACACTTTTCCCACTGCTGATTCATTCTCAATCTCCTCATCTCTCTGGATCTCTTCATCAGCACACTCACAACTTTATGATTCTGCATTTTATGTCATCTTGCCATTTTTTATTCTATTTCATTTTTAATTACACTTTGTATATTTCATTACATGATTGAAAACTACTTCTGATGTCTTCATCACTAAGATGTCAAGATCAGCCCAATGTTCTTTTTCTAAATTCCTTACTTAATAAAATTACCCAAATTTACATCCCTTTAAGGGGTCTCTGGCTCATATCAATACTTCCTACCTGGACCTTCCTATTGTCTCTACTCTGAAAAAATATTTCCTGGCTGAAGTTAAAGTTCTTAAAAAGAATATTCACCTAGAAGGGAAAAAAAACCTGGAAATCAAAATATTGTATGTGATTTGTGATTATGTCCTATAAACTTTTTGTTTTTGTGAAACAAGATGACAATACTACAATGCTACATGTCACGTAATGTCTAACAGGGGGACTTTCAAATAGCAAAATGCTAAGGACATATGTTATTATTTTGCGCTATGACTGCTTTTGTAGTTACTTGCCCTTGCCCATTAAAATATGATGTATGTAACTGAGTGCAGTGGCTCACACCTATAATCCTAACACTTTGGGAAGATGAGGTGGGTGGCTTGCTTCAGTTCCCAAGTTCGAGACCAGCATGAGGAAAAGTGAGACCCTGTCTCTAAAAAATAGCCGAGTGTTGTGGAGGGCACCTATAATCCCAGCTACTCAGGAGGCTGAGGTAAGAGGATCAGTTGAACCCAAGAATTTAAGGGTGCTGTGAGCTGTGATGCCACAGCATTCTACTGGGGGCAAGACATTGAGACTCTGTCTTAAAAAAACAATATTAAATGTGTGTATGTGTACATATATGTGTGTTATCTCCACATTGTCAGTAAAGGGTAGAGAACAGGTTTTGTTTGGCAATAATCCTTCAGTAATAATCTCTTCACCTCATCCATGTGAAATACATGTGATTTGGCAGATTTTCTTTTTTAGTTGACTTCCTTCTCTAGCCCCGTATCAATACAGATTTTTCCTTGATTTTATCAAACTGTCTTACAATTATTTTTTCAAATAGTTATTTTCCATTACAGATTGAGAGCATTTTGTGAACAAACCAAAATTCATATTTAATATTGTATTCTCAGAAAACAGAATAACAAATATCAAGTGCCAAGGAATATGTGCGGAATGAACCATAACAGGTCAGTTTTCCAGGTAATGGGAAGAGATTAGAAGTATTGTGCACCCTAAGAATAAGGACTCGCTTTCAAAATGAGCACTTTCTCATCAACAGGGTGCTTAACCTCATTACCTCCTTGAACTCCATCATCTCCTTGAATCCCATTATCTCCTTTCACATCTTGTTCCCTTGATCATCTAAGCTAAAATAAACTAGGAGTTTTTACAAAGACCCACTTTTTTCTACTTACCACCTAAAAAATGGAATAGCTTCTTTCTCTAAAAATCAAAACGAGGCAAGAATCTCCTTGCAGCTCAATTCCCCACGCAGAGCTATAGCATGCCCACTGAAATCGTATATGAATGCATAAAACCCTGCCAGAGGGTATAGAGCGTTGTTTATCTTGATTTCTTTTGTTGTGTTTTACAAATTGTTCAAGGTCCTGTGGGCCGATTTTTGAGGCAAGAGGGAGGATTTCTGAGCTCTTTCTAAAGCCTCATGGTAAGGGAGAGGAGCCTACTAGGAGATTTCTTCAGCAAAATCTCCTTCATATTTGACCAGCTAAGGATACGATATCCCTGGGCTCCGGCAATCCAGTTTATAAGGCTGCTTGTGGCAGTTGAGGTTCAAAAACAAAGCTGTGGGTGGAAAAATATCCAAAAGTTTCAAAGGCAAAAGCTGCTGTCTGAAGTTTTCTAACATTTCTGTAGGAAGTAGGGAGGGAGTAATGCTGAGAATACCCTGCAAATTATACAAAAGCGGCTTGCAAAGCTCCAGCATGTCAGTTTTCAAAAGTCCTCCTGAGGCCGGGAGACTGTGAAATTCTCATGTATGTTGATTTATGCAGTGATTTGCTTTGACCCCAGGGAAAGCTGCTTTGTGGTTTGACATCTCTGCCTACCCACCTTCCCACCTATCTGTGAATATCGCCAAACAAACATGCGAAGGGAAAATGAAGGGAGCAAGAGGGAAAGCAATCACCGAAATAATAAAGACTCAATTCAGAAGTGGGAATCCGTTCTCTTTGTCTCTGTTGGAACATTCCGAGCACTGTGGCCCATATATTCTATCACAAACTTTGTCCAAAGCTGATTTTTATAATGTATCCATATACTGAGATTACAAAACTAAAAAGAGGAAAAATGGCTCTGTTTTTAATAGGGATTGAGGAGGGCATTTTGCTTGAATATTCTCCCCTTATCCTCATGACCTAGTCAAATCTTAGCCATGCTTCAAGCCCCATCTAGTCAACCGATTTTCTGACCTTACTAGTTCGTAATTTGACCATTTTCAATGTCACTATAGTACCTCTTATCTGAATCATAATTAGATAATCAAATTACAGCTAGTTGACATAAACTCCACGTTTTACCTTCAATGTTTAAAATTTTTACCTATGACTTGCAGTGACAATTAAATGTTAAGGTTTCTGGAGCCGAAGATTTAACCTTCTGTAATAAAATATCGAACCCTATGTTTTTGATTTTTTGATACTGACAGCTTTCAAGCCTCATTACTACCTCTTCCTCTTCTACCCTCCACATCTAGGTCATTTGCTACAGATGGCAGATTCAAGCCATACAAATCTCTGCCCATATTAGGAAATCCTTACTCCTGTCCTATTTCCTAATCACAATAAAAACCCTAAACTTCTAATTTCCTTGATTACTCAAGCCATTTTCATACCAGCTTGGGAGTCCTGCTCTCCACTCCCCTGAAGATTTCATTATGAACATAGTAAACTTATGCATAAGCTCTTAGTGTATGTTTGAAGTCATTGGTCTTGACAATTGAAACAAATTTTGGCTTAGTCCATCTACCCCATGCAGAGTGACTGCAATCTCTTTCGGTGTTTCTATAATCACACAGAAAGCACTCATTATTTACATTTTTAATGCCTGAATGAATGACTTTTTTCTACTTCAGTTTTCTTTAGCAAACTGGAACTCAAATTTTGAGGAAAAGGTATTAGCCAGTTTTCATCCAATTTCTCAGTTGCCTAACTGCTAAATGAGTGATCAAAATAGTCTTTGGTCTTGCTGACTTCAGTACCCATATTCTGGACATGCGGTAGAGAATATGTTTCTAATCCTCAACTTAATCTCAGTTTTGAAGTACAGTAAAGCTACTTGGTATCAGAGTGTGAAGAAATTTAGTATGTATATCAGCCGTATGCTATAAAAATATTTAATACAAATTTATATATTTACATATTTATAGACTTTTTAAAAAAGATTTTAGGTGTCCCTTTTTTTATTGTTGGAACTGCTACCCACCATCCCACATGATAGGCAAGGCAAGTGAACTCACCATACATGGCTTCTCAGAATGGGATAAGTCATGACTGGCCCAAGATCAAATAGATAGCTTTCTGGTCTTTTGATCCTTAGACAATGTCATAGACTGAATGTGTATTTTCCCCCAAAACTCATATGATGAAGCCCTAGTCCCCAATGTCTTGATATTTGAAAATTGTAGATTATCTGAGTCACAACAGGAGGGGATTGATGCCTCTATAAAAAGAAAAGGGGGAGTGGTGCCTGTGGCTCAAGGAGGAGGGCACCAGCCCCATATACTGGAGGTGGGAGGTTCAAACCTGGCCCTGGCAAAAAAAAATAAAAAATAAAAATAAACTGCAACAAAAAAAGAAGGGGACACATAGTGTTTTGCTTCATCCATCAGCATACACTAAAGAAAGTCCTCACTGAAATATAAGAAAACTATCTGCATCTCAGGTAGAAGGCCCTCACCAGACACTGAATCTGCTTGCACCTTAACCTTGGACTTCCCAGTCTCCAGAATTTTGAGAAATTGATGCTTATTGCTTAAGTCCCAACTCTGTGGTATTTTGTTTTTAGGCCTTTGCTGACTAAGACAGGCAAGGATAGTTTCAATATGGAGCATCTTTTTCCTCAATAGTAATGCTAATACATACAATGAGTTATAAAATGTACATAAGTTGTCTAAAATGTAAGTGCTTGAAAGGGTAAGGTAGGCTCTGCACCTGTAGCACAGTGGCTAGGGCACCGGCCACATAAACTGAGGGTGGTGGGTTCAAACCCAGCCCAGGCCAGCTAAACAACAATGTCAACTACAACAAAAAAAATAGCCAGGTGCTGTGGCAGATGCCTGTAGTCCCAGCTACTTGGGAGGCTGAGGCCAGGGAATCACTTAAGCCCAAGAGTTTCAGGCTGCTGTGAGCTGTGATACCATCATATTCTACTGAGGGTGACATAGTGAGACTCTGTCTCAAAAAAAAGAAGGGGTAAGTCGTATGGTTACCTCCTTCCTGTTCATATGATGTCCATGACATCCAGATCCTGTCCTTGTGAGTACTCAACACCTGACTCGGGGACTAGCACAAGTCTCAGTGGTCTTTTCTGAACTGAAGGCGGATGATATATATCTTACGGAAAAAAACAAAATAAAACTAAACAAAAAAACTAAACAAAATCCTACACAGTTATTCACATTATAAAGATGTTTCTTCTCTTAAAAGTTATATACACTCATATGTGTGTGTGTGTACATCTATCTGCTGAAAGCTGTAGAATTGATATGGGCATATAAAGAGGGAGGGAAGAGAGCGGGAGACATGGGGAGAGAGCCTTTGTAGTGTTCTTGCTGTGACCAATACTTATACAAACCTTTTGTTGCTATCCATGTAAAACTGATTTATAGCAGTAACTAATTTAATCCTAAATCAAACATAAAGCATAAACAAACACCAACAAACCACAGGGGTATTTTTCATCCAAGTTACTTAATAACTTTTTATAAATAACATTCACAGTGAACAATGGAAGTTTATGTTCTCTATAGTTATGGGATAGGAAGTTTATCTTATAGGAAAAACTATTAATAGGTTTACACAATCAATCATCCCAGATTAGATAAATCAACTCCAAATGTTCTCTTATAATCATTTGAGGCAAACTCTGGTGACACATTGTCCTTCAATTTGCATCCAACTCCTTCTCTACCTCATGTCCAGGATATGGCTACTGAAGTCAGCAAGACCAAAGACTATTTCAATAAAAAAGCAGACACCAATTCCCTCTGGGCTATTAGGCTGGTGTCCAATCACCTTGTCCTCTTTTGCACTTCGCTTATTTGGCCACTGTTCACTGCCCATGACTGGCAACCATTTTCCCTTTGCAATGTATGCACTGGACTGGTTCATGCTTCAGAGCAGTTGGTTAATGATAATGATAATGATTTAGATTCCAGTGGGCAGTAAATATAAAATATTTGATCATTAAGTGGCTTCATGAATGTAAGATTTTGTTTACTAACCATGTGGGGAAGGGAATGTGATTGAAGCATGCCAAAAAGTGCAAGCAAAGGAAATAAGATTGGATAAAGAAAAGGCAGTCATTTACCTTTTACTTTTTAATTCTTGGGATGTGCACAGCAGGCAAAAAAAAAAAAAAAGATGAATGAAAAACTTGGTTTCCATATCTGAAATGTTAAAGCATGAGATTAGAAATACTCTATTTTTGCATTTCCTCCTAATGTGACTCTAATATCTCTTGGGACATGATGGTTCTAACACACATGCTATCTCCAGGGCCTTTCTCAGTACCTACTGGTCGGAGGTGCTCTATAAATGTTTGTAAGTGATTATACCGGCAGATACAACTCCTCAGGATTAGATTCACTCATATCTTCACGAATTCAAGAGTTTTAGTCATCATTTATTCACAATATATGACGGCTTTACAGAAAACTTTTTCTTAGCTAAAACAAGTAGTCCCTACTCAGGATGTAACCTTGAGATCCAAGGACATCATTAGAGTTTTTCAGGAAAGAGTCTTAAAGCTGTCTTTGCTATTTGAGAGTCTCACAGTCAGTACTCTGGTAACATGTCATTTTAAGGAACCCCTTCCAGAGCTTACTTAGGATCCATCAACAGAAAGTGTTCACAGGAATTCACAGCCAGTAGTTCCAAAGTGCAGTTTCCAAAGTGCACTGCTTTTCAGAAATGCACATTAGTTAGCCCACCTCCAGAGACCCTGAGGAATCTTCCTTTTTGACAAGTGCCAAGGTAATTCTGATGTAATTCATAATCCAACAAATATGAACTAGACTCTTTGTAAACCCCTTTGAATCACCTGTACAATTAAAAGGACAAAATATAATGTTGCTGTGCCACCCCTGAAGACTTTGACTTAATTGGTTTGAGGAGAACCTCCCATCATCTTTGAAAAAGTCCTTACGGTGGTTTTAAATTACAGCCAAACTTGGAATAATCTGAGTCTTCTTGAATGCTAAGCCCTTTGACAGCAAGAGTTACCTCCCAGGAAAGAATTTCATTAACTAAAACCCACCGATATATATCTCTATAGAATCAACATCCTTCATTGAGTATTGCTGAAATGAAAAAAGAGACCTTCATAGATTAGAGCTGCTGAGATGTTAGGTGTCCTTATGATGAAGCAACCTTCAGCAACCAGCATCCATTAACACAAATGACTGTCACCCTCATATAACTGCATTTCTACCCTCTTCTGCCACCACTCACTCATCCTAGGACTGACAGTCACACCTGTGCCCTTTTTGCATTTTATTGTCTCTGTGCCTCAGCATTGCACACTTTGGAGGTGCCATTGCATCATGCTACACCAAAGGCTTTGCTTCCCTAGTAGACCTTTCCCACATCCTACCCTTGTCCTCTCAAGCTCTTACTTTGGAATTCTGAACTCCTGAGCAGGTCTGTGACAGGGTAATGAGCCCATCTAGTCTGAGGACAGAGCCTGAGTCCAGCCAGGGGAGGGAAGGTTGGCCATGTTCCTGAGACTTCAGCTCTTTGCTCCCTGCTCTAAATTGGCTAAGTCCATCAGAAGCTGATAGTTACTCCTTCATATCCAACCCACTGCATAAGTAACTTTTCTTCCAACCTACCCTTTCTCATTACTCAGACTTATTAAAATGCCATCTTTTATTAAATCTCAAAGATTGTTAGGGCCCCATTTACCTACATGACAAAGCCACACTGTGCTTTTGTTGTTCTTTCTTGGGTAAACTGATTGGCAATACTTGAAAGAGCCTCATTTTTGCCCTTCCAACTAAGACGTCCCTGAAAGAACCCTGTGCTTCCAATAAACCTTCAATGTCACTGTCTCTCAGAAATGTAGATTCTCTTTCTTTGCTCCCAAGCTAGTCCCGCTTGAAAGCATATTTTCTCCCCATGTCTGATAAAATGTTATTCATTTTTCAAGACCCCGCTCAGGGTCTATAACAACTCTGATCTCATTAGTCTGTAGTTACTTTTAAAATTATCTAACATTTGTTTTCTTGTGACTCATGTGACTTATGATGCTGTGTTCTGTTCTCAGTACTCTGGAGGTAGCCTTAGTAATACACCTGGTCTGCTGCTTTGTTCACTCCAGCATACACCTGGGAAGTAATTTCTAACTGACCAAATGGTGGATTGACTGATAAAGAAGCTAAATAAAGTCACAGGGAAATCTGTAGATAAAGCCCAAGGAAAGTGTTGTGGCTTTATGATAATATATTTCCATTCATTGATGTTCAAATTCCAAAAGGAGATTCTAACCAGGATTTTTTTTTTCCTTAAACAAAGAGAGCTGACCTCCTGCAATTATCTCCTCTCCTCTCTTTGTGCCAACACAGGGCCCAATGAGAGGTCTGAGTTCAAACACATGAAAAGTACTTTGAAATGTCACTTGTTCGCAACATCTGAGAAAATGCTGCCTTCTTTGCCCCCTACCAGTATAATCAACTGTAATTTCAAATCAATATCTTGCCTCACCATGGATTGCTTTGTAAATCTAGCTGTCTTCTTGTTCTTTTTCTGCCTCATTACTCATCTCCTTCACCTACTGATATTAGTTGCTCCAGATACTAATGCAATTTTCCTGGCAGTGTGAAGTGGATTCAGTTCTTTGACTGTCAGGCCTAAGTTTTCCAGCATGTTACAGAAAACATTTATTTTCTGGTTTTTTGTTCTAGACTTTAAAGTACTGTAAACTTACTTAGAAAAGAGAAAATCATTTTGACCTGGGGGATGTTGTACCAAATTAAAAGATTTCCATTGATCCCCATGGAGCCATTTCAGGGCGAAAATGTATTTAAGTCAAATGTTTTAGGATATTCTGGGGATAAGTTGAAAGCAGGGTTGTCTTTCACCAAATTGAGTTCCTGCTCTTGCATTATTTATTATTGTCTAAATATATGTGGAAACATTGCCTCTCTTTCCTTGAGAAAGTGCGCTTCCATTTCTGGATTTTTATTGTGTCTGTGGACTAATTTGGCATTTTCTTGACACTATGACTTTGTCTTTCTTGGATCTGCTCTTTCTTTTCCTCCATGCAAACTCTACCTCTGAACCAAGGTTCAGTCCTGCTCTTCCTATAGTTGCCTAATTATTCCCTTTCTCATTCATTTTTCCTTTTCAGAACTTCTATAGCTATCATAGGCCTTGTCCGAATCCCAGGGTTTAGCATTTGAGCTTGTTGCCTCATCTTGTTCTCTCATTGTCACATACTTTATGTTGGTATTCTCATCTGACCTGTGCTTTACTTATCCATCCATCCATCACAATTCCATTGAACTAGTATCTGTTCACTCTGTACATAGTCTTCAATATTAGAATATGTTACCCTTTGTATGCTTTATATATGTTTTGTGTCCTTTGGGGGTATCCAACCTTTTTTCTTGCCTACTACACATTGAAAGAAGAAGACTTGTCTTGGGCTACGCATTAAATACACAAACACTAATTAAACCTGATGAGAAATTTTAAAAAGACCCAATCCATAATTCAAAGTATCTGACACCACAGATAAGCAAAACAGTCCTCCTCAAATAATTTGCGTGTGCCTTACAGGCCATGATTTGGACACCCCTGATAGGTTCATTGATGGCAAGAAATAAATAGTTTCTTTTTAAATAGCTGCTGAATCTACTGATTTTTTTCTGCCTCCACTGCTGCATCCTCATCCAGACTGCATTGTTTCTTATCAGTAACATCACAAAAGCCTCCTAGAGGGTTTCCCTATACCCATATCCTATTTTCCCTATCCTGCCTCTGGAAGGAAATCAGAGGCATAAGTTTGACTCTATTCCTTCACTTAATGGAGACACTTATTTGACAGCATAAATGAGCCTTAAAAACATTATGCTAAGTGAAATAAACCAGTCACAAGAAAACAAATATGCAATGATCACATTTATATGAAGTACTTAGAACAAGCAAATTCATAGAGATGGGAGAATGGAGGTATATTGTGTGAATGTTTGTGTTGCCACCAAATCTATCTGTTAAAATCCTAACCCCATGGTGTTAGGTAAGGCTTTTTGGAGGTGATGGGTATGAGGACCTCATGAATGGACTTATTGCCACATAGATAAGCCCTGAAAGAGGATTTTTATCACTTTCACTATAGGTGGACACAACAGGAAGATCAATGAGCCAGAAGGCAGGCCCTCACCAAACACCAAATATACTTTGAGCCTTTACTCCTCCACACTTGTGTGAAATAAATTTCTGTTTATAAGTTACCCAGATTATGGCATTTTATTATAGCATTCCAAAAGAATTAACAAAAAGGTTTTTAAGGATGGAGAAAGGAGGAATAGAGAGGACTTATTTGATGAGTACAGAGTTTCTATTTGGAATGACAAGAAAAATTCTAGAAATGTAGAGTTGTGATGGTTGTATAACACTATAAAGGTACTAATACCACTGGGTCGTATACTTATAATAGTGTAAATGGTCAATCAGTTCTATGTATATTTTAATAAATAGGTAAATAAAATGATTGGTTGATCGATGAATTACCAAACACACACACTCTGTCAGTGGTCTTCTTGCATGTTTCTTTTCATGGCCTCCAGCCCTGGATGGTCTGGGCTCTGTGCGTTTGCACAGCCATCCTCTTTTAGGTCCACTCCAGCCTGTACTCTCCAGTCTGCACTCCAGGCTCTGCCTTTGCTTCTAGTCTCTCAAACAGCTCTACTCCCTTCCATCACAAACCTTCCCACATGATGCTCTCTGTCCCTGGAACATTACAAAACCCTGCCCTGCACGGGAACTGCTTCTCAGTAGCCAGAAGAATTCCTAGATCCATCATTACTCTCTCTCTCAAAGAAGCCTCTCCTGGGTGCTCATTCCAGGTTAAACTATTCTGTGATGTACCTTGCAGCACCAAATAATTCTCCTTTGCATCCCTGTTCAAATCTGTAATTGTACCTTTATTGATGTAAATGTGAGTCTGGGCTATTTCTTCTCTCCACCTGTTCCTGCCTGGAATGTAAAAGATGTCTCTGGTTTTACTTGCAGGATAGTGCCTGCTATGCAGCAGATGCTCAGTGAATACATATGAATGGACAAAGCCAAAGAGTGCATCTCATGCTTCTGTTATCTTCTTTCTTTGATAGCCCTAGCTCTTACTTGTATGACAGCAAGCAGATCACCTTTACTAGGTTTTACTTTCCAAAATATAAAATGAGGAATAGAGAACAATGAACTTCTAACTAAAAAAATACATATATCAAACAAAATAATAAGGTGTACAACTGGTTCACTGGGCAGAGGCTGCTTCTTGGAAAACAAAATGGCTGGTGATAGAGAGCAAGAGTCTATGAACTTCTTGATCTGACTTCCTCTCACTGAGACAGACTAAGAGAAGGAGAGTCATCCTCATCTTGTCTCCAGACAGAAGTCTACAAGACATAGTTCTCCCCAAAGTCATAATTGGAAAGTGATAACAGTGACTACAGCAAAGGCTAACACACACACAGTACAGGCCACGTGCATAGAGCTCTTCTGTTCATTGTTACAATGCTGTCAGATTGTTTACACTAGTAAGTAGCACAGCTAGGATTTGAATCTACCAGATAAGATCCAGAGTCTGAAATGCAGAAGGTGAAAATCCATTGATCACTGTTTTATGGAAAGAATTAATAAGCAAATGCATTTAGCAATTTTCTCTAATTTACCACGCTAAATTCATGCTCTTAAAAGAATTATTTTCTAACTTAAATATGAATAAGATATTTTAAAATATAGTAAGCACATAAATATATGCCTACCAATTGTGGGTTATAAGGGAGAAAGCATTTACCTAGTGTTTATCTTCAAAGAGCTCACAAAATGGAGTTGGACAAATTGAATTCTCATACATGAGACAATTAGGACAAAGCACAATATGTTGTTGTCCGTGGCCAAATGCTACGTGAACAGCAGTGTATATGGAAGGTTTGCAGACAAAACCTTATGTTCTTAGTTTTATAAGTTTGCCTATGCACAACCTTGCGTTGCTTGCTCAACACTAATGCCTTTCTCTGACCTTGTCTCGGGAATACTGCACAGGTATTAATGCCAAAAACCTAATATTTAAATACTTAATGAAAAGCACCTAAAATGCAAAATATAGCCAGTGTCACACTGTTTAAGACAGGCAATTTGACAATGACAGTTGTATTTTCTAAGCATCTACATTTTGAATTTTGACATCCATTCTTGTAATTTCCCAGGATCAGGGAGCGAATGGCAAGACCTTTTCCACGTTTCTGAAATAAAGTCATCCACAATTAAAATGGTTTACTGGAAACAGATGGACTTCCTGCAGAGATTAACCCAATTATCTTTGGTTTAAGAGCCAGAAAAAGCCATAAGATCATTATCTTACAAGACAAGAATTTTATCGTGATGCCAATCTCATTACATGAGTGAATGGAGGTGTTTAGTGATAGTTCTCCCGCATAAATATTCTTAATAGATCTAGTTTTACAAACTCTTGGCTGCTCATTATTTTCAAATGAAAGAGCTTGACAGATGAACGGTGCTGTGTATTACAGAGGCCAGAGTCTCTCTTACATGTGGTTTGCCCCACAAAGACAAAGGAACAACGCTCGAACAGCAGGAAGAGTTTTACTTTTATAAATACTCCTAAAAATGTTTAAACTCATGTTATCTGCATTTCACTCAGGAACAAAGCTTGTAGAGTTCAGATATTTTACAGAAATGAATTTTGTCCAGAGACATAATATATCAACAAGCCAATCCCATAACTATCTCAAGCTCAAAGATATATACAACTTTTCAAAAATAAATTCTAAGTAAATTTAGAGTTTTTGCTCTCATTTTTTTTTTTGCTGAGTGGGGAAGGATGAAGAAGGTGGTGATGCCAGTTGTTAAGAATAAAAGCTAGGCTCCTGAAGGGTACTTTTTATACTTGTCTTCATTTATTCAATATGATACATTTATTTAATAAACCTGTATATTTGTATGTCTGACCAAGTATATATAGAGAGAAAAAAGCCTACGTTTCATGTTAAAAGGGAGTATTAACTTGTAAATTGTAATAAGATGAGATAGCTAAGCACAAAACAGAAGTTAACACTGATCCTCTAATGGGGAGAAAAGACACTGGACCTTCAGGAGCTAAGACACGAGTCCTTGTAACCTTAGGCTGTCACTGACTTCTATAGCACAAAGGGCAGAACTTCAGTGTCAACAATTCTAAAAGTAATGCCATTATTACATATTCCATACAGTTACTATAAATAACCATTGAGATAATGCCCAAATGTTTTACAAACTGTAAAGTATTATTGTGAATTGTCGATGTCATTAGAGTAACAATTCATCTTCTTTCCCTCACTCACGCTGGCTTGTTCATTGGTCATGGGTGGTACTGTGCCTAAAGCACATGGAAACTTTAAGCACCAGGAGAATCTTTTAATTTACTTTAAAATCAGGAGAAAAATGTCTGTAACAATAGTGAGTATTTAATAATGAGGCCAGCCTGGATTCTTACATTCATCATTATGCCAATGGAGTCATTAAATATAATATACATTATCAGCCAGTTGGCATTTTGTTATTGTCATTGCTATTGTTTTGTTCTTTTGTAATGGAAGAAACCCACAAATTCAACAGTGCTTAGGATTCAGAAAAGTTACAATACAGCACTACCTTTCCTCTGTGTAAAAATAATGTATGTATTTGAAGTAGACTTGTTTCTGAAGATCTTAAAGCTTATTTCAGCTGGTGATAAAGGAAGGGTTTAATGTATACATTCACAGCTATATCAGCAGCATAGGCAGACATACTTCAACTTGTCTAAAAATCCAGGTTAGAAGAGTTCTCTCTGAGATAGTTCTGTGATTGTCTTTATGTAACACTGGGAGTGGGAGCAAAAATCTCAGAAAAATTCATTCATTCTTTGTGGAGTCATGCAACTTTTCTGGATATACTTACCTTCCTTGGCCAAGGATTATCCTTTTGTTGTTTGTTCTTTGTTTCTTTGAAGTTTAAAATGAGTGCTATGCAGTAAACAAGATGTTTGGCTTGATTGCTTTATTCTCCCACATTGAGTCTATAGGAGCTTTTAAAATGATTCTGTGATTTTTTTTCTAGAATTTTCCATTTACTATCTGTCTACTTGTCTCCTTTCTGCTATGTGCTACTCTATCAATCATCTACTTTTTCCTCATGATTTAATGCAGAGTACTATGCCAGAAAGAAAATAAGAAATCTTTCACAATACCATTTAAATAATGTTAAAAAGAATTCATATAGTCATGAAATAAAACTAACACTCTAAAATTTTACTGGATATGTACACATACATTCTTAAGGTTATAGATGAAAACACATAAAATTGGATAATTATAAGGGAGATGAAAGGGGGGATAGGGAATAAAGGGGAGAAGACACACAAAAAAAATAACAAGATCAGGTCTTGTGTCCTGCACCATAAATAAATGTACATAACATAATAATTTTCTGTGTCTACACTGGGTATTGAGAATAATATATAGTTAGTTCAAAAGGAGATAGTATTGTGAGTCAGAATGGGTAAGGATTGCTTCAGAGGGAATGCCGAATTTGAATTATGTCTTGAAGGAGTACAATGTATAGACATAAAAGGAAGGAGAGGGTATCATTCATGAAAGGGAAGACCAGAGCAAAATCTGAGGGGTGGGTCAGTAAAAGGAGGGTTTGGGGGGCTGTTAGCAAATGATTACCCTTCGAAGTATGAAAATGGAGCCCCAGGTTTACCTACACTGGGAGACTGGAATAGGAGAGGGCTTATCATCATTGTGAAACCATAGGTCCTTTCAAATAGAACTTTTGTAGACAGACATAAAGATAATGGGGATGTTAAAATGGGCCATATCTCTTTTCTGAAGAAAAAGGAAAAAAAAATCTGCAATCCTTCCTCTCCTCTTGCTGTAACAATTCAGAGGAAGAAAAGAAGTCTATCATTCAACTGATCCCAGAGAAAACGACAGGCAAGGTCATGTCCCCTCACACAGAGAGAGACAGACGCAGAGAGACCTGGCCTGTGATCCGCTCCCCATTAGGGCGGTGTGGCTTCTCTTAATAGGGCCCTGATTGTTTTTCAAGTAGCGAATCTGTCCAGCAGAAGGCGGTGAGCTATTGTTATCATTTATTCTGATCCATGGAACCCAGTTGATAAAAAGGTTAGAAATGCCACCTCCAGACATGCACTACATCAGATGTGCTTAAAACTGCAATTCAGACTGAGCTCCAAATAGTTTCTGCCTCTCCTGTCATCTCTTGTGCAGGAATAATAACCCACAATAACAGCAGCACTCATTCCTTGTGGGTTAGTCTGAAAGGAAGGAACATAATTTGCAACCTATTTATAAGCACAGATATCTGCATATAATAGGAGTACAATAAGATATCTTTGAAAATATGAAACTGGTAATATGAATAAATACAGGATATTATGAGAGATGAAATAAAGTGGGAGGGAGAAGAAATACAAGTTTTATATATTTTAGTTTCCTGGATCATGTGTTTTATTCTACTCTCATAATGATTTTCTTTAAAACAACATAAACTGACCTCTTCTATCTTTCACATTCATTAACTACTCAGGTATATATTCCACTGTACATAATCAAAATAGTTTCTAGATTAGTTTAGTATTTTCACACACACACACACATAGACCTGAATTCCCCTAAATACAAGTATTGGTTCTACTTATTATCCTTATACTAATTCATAGGAAAGTAGTAAGCAAAGATTGAGACTTATATATGGATTTCTCTACAATATCACTCATTCAATTCATAAAAATTTATTGCTAATCTAGAATGTTGTACAAATCCATTCAGTGTGAATGTTACGCTAAATTCTGCCCTAGCTTGTCATTCCTTCAAGAACGCGTAGTCCTACAGCTGACACAGAACTAACAAAGTAGAATAACGCTATGTAAGAGGGCAGGCAATGCATAGAAGGCTCATGAAACACACACAGCCAGCCAATCAACAAGAATGCAACCAACATAATCAAATGGCCACAATGACTGCCATGTTCTGCTTGGTGTTATTTCTTCACAAAACATCCATAGATGAAAAGCTGACAAAAGAAGAGAAATACAGAGGGCCATGCCTGTGGCTCAGTGGGTAGGGTGCCAGCCCCATATACCGAGGGTGGTGAGTTCCAACCCAGCAAGCACCTGTAGTCCCAGCTACTCGGGAGGCTGAGGCAAGAGAATCACCTAAGCCCAGGAGTTGGAGGTTGCTGTGAGCTGAGATGCCATAGCACTCTACTAAGGGCCATAAAGTGAGACTCGGTATCTAAAAAAAAAAAAAAAGAGAGAGAGAAAGAGAGAGAAATACAGAAGTAAAATAATAAAGAAAATAATATTCTGGTATGACCACACAGCTAATACAACTCAGACACTTTCTCTAGTTCTGTCCGGATGTTAATTGATTTTATAAGCACTAATCCTGAATCCCAGTGGGATTTTCAATCAACTAAGATTCAGTTATCTTAGGAAGGCTGGCCTACCAAAGTTTCACAGTGGAATAATACTGTTCAGGGACAAAAATCCAAAACAATAGTTAGGGATAAAAATTCCAAATAATTATTGAAATCCAGTTTAAACATACAAGTAACAGTAAATGAGACCATAAAACAAAAGAAATCAAACAAGGGCAACTAGCAAGTAAAACATTGAAAATAATAAATAGGATGACAATTATCCCCAAAGCAGAGATGTCTATGAGGACTGGGTACATTCGTGTGTTCCCTACGTAACGTGGGAGAATCGCCTTCCTCAGGTGCTGAGAAATGCTCCTCGTTTTCTGGAACAATAGCTTCTGTGTGTCTGGATCCATGCATTTGTTAGTAATAGTGGTGGTGGCTAGTTGGTGTGTTTATTTTGTTATCTCTTTGATTTATATTTATTCATATTTTGTATATAATTGCTAAAATTCTCCATTGCTGGCCTTGGAAGACACATCCTCCAGCATGACAGAGGTGTTGGGAGGTAAGGAGTTTTCAGACACCAGTTGATATAGCCCACTAAGTTTTATAAAGCTTCCACAAATAGCCAGTCATTTCCTTCCCTTTTCTGGCTTACATCTATCTGTCTCTACTATAAAACACAGGATTTTTCCTACTAAGTTGCATATGAGATTCAATCCCATAACCATAGCAAAGTCTTTTAAAGCAAATGAGGGTTTGCATTAAATTGGTGGCCATGGGAATTAAAAACAGGAAAGAAGAGTTGCTATATACCACTAAGTTATGATGAAAAAATTTAATATTATTTTCCTTTTTTGTGAAGACTTAAAAAGAGATAAAGGAAGTAGCAAATCCAATGTTTGAGGCTGAGCCAACCTGGAGAGACATAGTACTATTGATAGAAAAACTAAGGAATGGGGATGACTTGCTAAAAATATAAACAATTTTGTTTTAGTTCAATTGAAGTTGATGTCAAACTGAGAGATACAAAAATAAAACTGGCAAAAAAGTTTAATAAATTAACATAGAGATGAAAATTTTTGAAGTTAGTTTGGAAAAGAAAGAAAGTGAAGAAGACACCTTGAAAGTTATATAAAGTTACATAAAAGCTTTATATATCATGTCTTAGACTCAAAAGTAAAGACCACTTATTAGGGATTGGGAGCTACAGAATCTTTCATTATAAACTTTCCCTTCATTGAATCCTTTACTGAATCAAAAATGGAATAAAAAGTGATAGAGGAAAGGCTCTGTCAATAAGGAGAGGATGGTAAGAAGAGGACCTTTGTCACTTCCAATGATGAGATCATTTTTCTACATGAGCCTCAGTAATGCCCAAACCACCAATCAAGAATTAAAAGCTAAAGCCATAAAATAATACATAAAGATGATTTTCACCTTGTGTGTTGAATCATACAGGAGGGGAAGAAGAAGGAGACTATGAAATAAATGAAGTTTATGCTGTTGTATTTCAGATATTCTTTAAAATGCACATGACTAGTTGCATCACAGTGAATATCTTCCACAGTAAGTGAGATATATCTTCCTAGGGCCAGATGACAGTGTCAAACTGTAAATATTTCTAAGTTAGATTCTTTAATTTTCTAAAAATGTCCTTCTTCCTTGGAAAAGTTATAGCAATGGTTGACCTCCATTTGTGATATGGCAACAAGAGCCATAACATATACTTAGAAACTCTCATGAGTGCTTGAAGAACAATTAGCTAATATTTGCTAAGTACTTTGAGGATGGGAAGTATGAATAGTATTACTATAAAGTCATGCTTATTGCAGGCTAATGTGCTCAAAGAGAGATGGTTCCACCAAATAAAAGTTCTCTGGAAAGAGTATAACATCCTTCCTTTTCTCCAAGTAGGAGATGAGAATAATAAGCACAAATCAACTCCCTGAATACCTGAAATATGATAGGTGTTCTGTAATTGTTGCAATGATCACATCACCATTGATATCCTCATCAACTTCACTCTACAATCATTGTCTGACTGATGCTAGAATTTGGTTAGAACTAGCTGTTGAAATACTAAAAAGAGCAATATCTTCTGAATCAAAAATAGAGAGAGAGAGAGAGAGAATGCTTAAAATCATCTTGATGATTTATTCAAAAATATTTAACAGATTTCTTTATACACTAGAAACCCAGTCTGACTAATGGGGGTAATTGAACCTTATGTTGGTCTCCTATAGTTAAAGCCTGTGATACATTTTACTCTATAGTCCAGACTTATTTTGGAGAAGATTTTAAGTATTTTAGGAATCTATTTTGAACTTCTATTGTTTATCACCCCACAAGAGTATAAGCCTCAACTCAAGTCAAATCAGATGTAGAAAGTGGATAAAATCACATACTCCTAATACTGTGAGGTACTTCATTTCCACACTTTCGACCCCTTTGCAGATGAAGTGTCAGTCAAACCATGCATTGCATTCATTACTGGCAATATATGTTCATATCTCATAGTCCGATTTTTTCTCACTATTCAAGCCTCACATGAATTTTTTTTCCTAAAAATATTGCAATGCTTTCAGATATAAAATACATATTATTTTATTTTCTCTAATTCCCCACCATCTTTAATTTTTCTGTGTCTAGTAGTATCTGCCAGCTTACATATTTTTCTCCTTTCTGATACTGAAATTTCTTGGGTCTTTTTCCTTTCTTGGTTCCTACATTTAATATATGTGTTTCCTAAAGATCTACTCCCCTATCCTTCCCCCTTTTTTGGTTTTTCTGTACTGAGTCTATAAAAAACATAATCTAGTCCTATAAATGTTAAAATTACCTCTGTGATAAATACTACAATGCTAAGCTCTCTCTGGAACTATAATTCTATGTTTCTAATATCCTGTAAGAACTCTTATTTGGGATATTCTACAGACTTTTTCAATTCGATACATTTATTACATTTAAGAGTAGATATATAATTTTACCTGCAAACTCTATCTTACCTTTTTAAGCAAGGATGCAATGCTTTTCCCAGGATTCCAGATTTTAGCTCTAATTTTTATATCATTTTTCCTTTTTCCTTTTCTTTGTCCACAACAATGACTTCGTTTCCAGTTTGATAGCTTCACCTTTCATAACACATCTCCCATTCATTGTCTGTCTCCATTTTAATTGCCTGAGTAGCTATCTTTACTTCTTTTTTATGCTTTCAGTAGTTTCCTGACAAGTGTCTCTACCAATCACTGTTCACTAATATTCACCTTACGCTTTTCTCCCATACTACTTTTCCTAAAGGATAAATTTCATAGTCTTCCCAGTGACTCAGAAAACATCATGGGCCATAATTACCTTTGTTCTCAGTTTACTCTTGACTCATTAGTCTTTACTGTGTCCTATAAACTTTCCAGGGTTCTGGCCACTCTGTGTTTTAGAATTCTTTCTCTATCTCTATGTCCTACTCTCTGCTTATACAATTCCTATTCCCTCTTCAAGGTCTTGCTCAAGAGTAACTTCCCTTTAAAGTCTACTCCATGTGCTCATTAGAAAATTATAACTCCTTTTTTCTAAGAAGTCTTCTGGATGGCCTGGGCCAGTCTAACATAACTTTGGTTAACTTCCTTTTAAATGTTTTTCTGGATTATTTTCTTTTCCTATAAATGTGGATTACATGTAACTATTTTTTGACTGCAGTGGTACAATTTCAAATGCTTGTGTAGGTTTTGTTTGGGATTATGAAGTATAGTTTTAAGCTTGCTTAATTAAAGACTGTAAAATCTAGATCTAACTAGCCTAACCAAAGCGGGGTCCTGTTGAGTAAGCAATGGGATTTGAATTTCCAGATAGCAAATCACATTTATTTGGTTATACTTTTTCTCTTCTGTGAATATATCTTGCCTGGGGATCTTGCAGAGACTCGGAGTGATGGTGGTGTTGGGAGCAGTGAAAAGGGCATGTGCGGATGAAGGAAGAAAGAATGGGGTAAAGAGGTAAAATTATATGGCTCCAGCCAAACTTTTTTTTCTCTGTTCTCTTTTTGACTTTCTGCAATCACAGTACCATCCTAAAGTAATTAATGTCTCCAGTATTCATCTAGAGGCTTTACTGTTATTTCATAACAACCTGAAGCGAGAAGCCTGCCCTAATGGTAAAAGGCATGGTTGGAATAGATTATATGCTCAACACATGACAAATTGAATAAAGCTTTGCCACTGTGTGTAAGGCAAAGACCAACAGGATCTGGAGAATCATATCCAATTAACACAATATTAATTAGCTGGTATTCCAATAACATCTACTATTTTCCACATGATCTCCTTGTTGAACTAGGTCAGTATGGCTTGATTCTTAATTATCAATTTTTCTTGTGCACTGTTTCTTGTTTGCTCATTTACCCCAAAGACCACAGGTTCTTTGCCCTCTTGATTTGTCATGGGTGGCTTCCTATATCAGGGACTCCACAATTCTCTACTCATCTTTGTTTCATATTCTTATTTTCCTTACCCTAGACAAGTTCATCCTTCCATATGACATCAAGATGTATAACTCCATAAATTATATCATGGTGATTGGCTCTGGAGAAAAAAAAATTGACAAACACCCTAGTAGACTTTTTAAAAAGCATATGCAAGATGTTGTGCAGCATAAATATGTCATGGAACAATTTCTCATAAAATTGAATTATGGGATGTGAGAATGGACAGCAGGTGGTAGGAGTTGGGGTTGCAAATTTTGAAGTAAAGTTAAGACCATATATCTTGATGGTCATACGAAGTGTATGACTTTTCATTTATAACAAATAATAAAAGGAAAAAAAGGAAAGAAAGCAAATACAGAAATGTAAGAGGGAAAACAAGAATTGTATGTACATGAGAGACTTTGTTATACATGAGACAGAAAAAAAATAGAGAATAAGCCCACACTTAGCCTTGTTGGTTCCTAAGTTCTAGCTCAAGTATGGAAGCTTAAAATCTGATTAATTTTTCCTCATATAGCTTGCATCAGTCTTTGTTTCCTTGATTGTTTGTTTGCAAGCTAGATGTCCTAACCAAGAAAAGTCCAAGGAATCTGAAAGATAACTCAGGTGTGCTACAATAGACAGCATCTGCTATTGATGCTGAAATTTGTCTCTTCAAAGGAGAGAAATTATTCCCTAAATTTATACACATGTATGAATCCTATCTATTATACAACAATTTGTTGGCCTATCAAAGTTTTCTAAAATTTCACATCTGAAAAACCCAAACTAGTAGAATTGGGTCAATGGGTAGACGGCTTCTTCAACCACTATTAGAAGGATGGCTTAGGAGACAGGTGGCAGAATGATATTTGAAGGCCACTGAGCACTCGGTATTTGTTCAATTTATCACAATTACAAAAACACCTGGGCTGAATGCTCATAGGATCACCCCACAGAACTGGGTGGGAAAAACAAATTCTTCTGTTATGGTCATGGGTTGAGGATTATGCACTAAAACTAAAAGATGTTAGAAAATTAAGACTAGCTCTCCCCCTCTACCTCTCTCTTTCTTTTATTTTCTTTTTAATTAATGAGTAAACCATGGTCTTAAGAAGTAAAATGACTCTCTGAGGTCACACCGCTAATTAGTAAAATATTGAGAATATAGAATAGAGAATTTTCTTGACACTCAAGCCCGTATTCTTCCCACATAATCTTCCTGGAGTAACCAAATAGGATTGACTGAGGTCACATGGTTCCAGACACTAAAATCACTGACCTCTTCCTAATCAGGGGAGATGACCTGTATAATGGTTGCACATGAGCCTTTCCTTGCACACGTGATCAATGATACCTATATTTCCTCATATCCCTTTTCTGTCTGGTGAATTACCGGTAATTGTTCAAGGTCCAAAATATAATACCCTCTCCTCTCTGAAGTCTCCCTAGAGTTCTAAACCAGACTCTACTTTTCAACCCTAATGTTTTCATAGCCTTCTTTTACAACTCTATCATAATATCATATCATTGTGATTTTTAGCCATCATCTATTTTTCACATAGACCAGAGACCAGAAACCATTCCCATGAAATCTATTTGTTTTGGCAACTAAACTCTGTCTAGGACCTTGAAACTGACCAAAACATGTTTCCTAAATGAAAGCATTAAATTAATAGTATATTTTTATTATTCTATTATCCCATGATTCTGCCACCTGTTTTGCCTTTTTCGCCCATATGTACATACTTTAATCTCAGCCCAAAACGAAAAGTTACTGTGGAGGAATAGGGGAGAGAAATGTCCTAAATTTCTGATATTTTTCTCAGAAGTAGACTAGAATAAATGTTAAGGGAAATGGATGAGTCATCAAGATATTTGGGTCACATCTTTACCAGCTTTGACAAGTTATCTTCTCTTTCTGTGTCTCAGTTTCCATTTGGCTCAGACAGAAATAATACTAAGTGTCACCAAAATATGTAGGTTAAGGAGAAATTAGGTATTATTTATACATGAGTCTGCTTAAAAATATGTAAAAGACAATGCTCACTTCGTTATTGTTAAAATAATGCTGATTGCTCCAGAGGTGTTCCAGGAGATTCTAATGATGATAATGGTTCTCCAGAAGATTAAGCCAAAGGGCTGAATCTGAACTTTAAATTGCTATCCTTTTTATTCAGCATCAAGGTTTTATCAAATTATTTTATTGAATTTCCTTGCCCAAGAACTTTTGGATTTCTTTAATCATTAGCATCCAGCTACATGTGTGTGGGGGAGCTCACACCTGTAATACCAGCCCAAAGGGAGGCCTAGGTAGGTGAGGTGAACTCAGGAGCTTGAGACCAGCTTGAGCAAGAATAAGACCCCATCTCTAAAAACAAAAACCTACACAACTGTGCAGGAAGAATGGGGTCTGAATGGGGTTTCTTGGCAGGGGCAACCCTCCTGCCAGAAAAGGGGAAAACAGAGAAATAAGTTAAGCAAGTAGGAATAAAATTGTTTAGCTAGCTTATTTTTAAACTAACAGTTAAATTCTTGTCTGAGTAGTTTCTGCTTTTACTAGAAGCCTGGCCTATAAATGATACAGGCCTGGGAGGGAACACTAACCAGGCTGACTCCTGCCCAGTTAACAGTCAAAGCAAATACCCATTGTGGGGATTTGTATTATGGCCAGGGAAGAGATCAAGGGAGCAGGCTGAGCCCTGAGATATGGGCAGGAGGGCTTGTACCCTAACCATGGAGGAAAAAACCTGCAGGTGGTTATAATGGGAAAATTCCTTTTTTCCACCAATTGTTCAGAAGAGAACTGATGCCAGTGTATCTGCTCCATCAAGAAACTAGGGAGGTTTAACCTCCCTAAGGGATCTGTATCCATTACCACAAATAGGAGGCTGCCCCCACACAAGGCTCAGGTTTCAGATTTCTCAAGACTGCCCAAACCCTTAAAGTTAATGATTATAGATAGAATAAAAACTAACATGCTTACTCAGAGAAACTGCTGGTGTTTTTACTCCCTTCCTCAGCTTATTCTTTTGGCTAAATGAGAAAATAGCCTTTAATAAAAGCTGGATGGAACAAACATTCAGGGCCACTCACAGAAGCCCTGCAAGCTAGTGGTGGTCCCCTGGGGCCCACCTTTAAAAATTCTATTCTGTGTGTCCTGTCTTTTTATTTCTCTCCACTTTTAGCTTTATTTTTCTTTAGTGAATCCTCACAGGGAAACACCCTCCTCCCTGCCCAGTTAAGCCAGTTCCACAGGTCTTAAAGGACCCTGCCCCTGGAGCGGGACCCTGGCACAACTGAAATTTAATACTTTGCACTTTCAGTCACATCTCTTGAGCATGCAGAAGTTACCACTTTTGATAAGAAGTATTTTGGTAAGTATTTGAGCTCTGGGGCCAGCCATGATGGCTCACATCTGTAATCCTAGCCTTCTGGAAGGTGAGGCAGTGAGTTGCTTGAGCTCAAGAGTTTGAGACCAGCCTGAGCAAGAGTAAGACCCATTCTCTAAAAATAGCCAGGTATTATGGTTGGTGTATATAGTCCCAGCTATTTGGGAGGCTGAAGCTAGAGGATCACTTTTGCCCAAGAGCATGAGGTTTCCGTAAGCTATGACACCATGGCACTCTACTGAGGGTAACTAAGTGAGACTGTTTCTCAAAAAAAAAAAAAAAAAAAAGAAAAGAAAAGAAAAAGAAATTTGAGCTCTGAACAGAATTGCAAATTCATCACTATCAGTATTTCAAGCTCAATAACTGTATGTAGCTTTAAAAAAATAAGCCCACTTTATCTGTCAAATGAGAATAATAGTGCAAGATGCCTTATAGGGTTCTATTTATGATAAAATGAAATACTGATGGTGTCATAGAGCAGCTGGTACCAGGGTAAGTAATAAAAATAAATGAATAAAAAGAATATTATTATAAGATATACAAAATATCATCAAATATCTAAAATATCTTCTGTCATCTATCATCCTGACAGATGTTTTAATATTACAAGTTGCCTTCTTTGTAAGTGAAATACTTAGGTAGTACAGAATTCATGGGATCTGAAAACCTAAGTTCAAATATTGGCTTGGCCTCTTACTAATGTGTAGACCTGATGATAAGTGAAATACATGCCCCATGACATTGGTTAGATAAAATAAGCAGCTATAATATATGAGCACTTCACATACTACCTGGGACACAGGGAAAAGGCAATCCAGTGAGACAGGAATGTTATAGTATGCATGTAGGGAGGCTTGATCCTGCTCTGGTCTACATCTACAAACTATATATATAATCCCGTTTATTCCCTCCAACAGTCTATTTTACAGATGAGGGAACTGAAAAGCCGTTTAGTGACTTGCTTGAAATCTCTCAGCTAGCAAGGAGGGGAGGTACATTCACACCTAGATCCTTCAAACCCAGAGTCCATGCTGGCAGTCAACACTACATTATATTAACCTCCCAATAGTCTGAATCTCCTGTATTATTTTACTATGTACAGGAAGGCCAGTAACAGCCTCACTCCTGCTCAGGTAAGCTGTTCTCAGGTGTCCCTCAGGAACGAACAAAAGACGCACCTGAAGAAAAGACTGACCAAATGCTTCTCCGTTAGGGAAAGACCCCAAAGTGAACTTTGGCTCAGTCCTAATTTCCCCTTCTTCTTTACTACTATTTTCCCTGTATGCTGGAAGGAAAATGAACTTTGGGATTGGGTCAAAACAATTCTTCTCATAGGATAGACCTAAAGAGCCCAGTGCCACACCTGTGCATCCTGGGACGTCCTTGCCTTGGCTATGCAAGTGAGATGCAGTCATGGGGGCAGTGGGACCACACCATGGCCACCAGGCCTCCTCACCCTCTCCATCCACCCAGACTCTGAATCGCTGTGGCATGGGGGAAGAAAACACAAAGTTATGATGCTGGCCAAAGGGCTTTGCGTATAGAACAGCCTCTGTCTCAGTGTTTATGGTTTTTACGCCCCCCTTTCCCTGTAATTGACGTCTTGGTCCTACACGGAGGAGCCAAGGGCAAGTAAACGAGCAGCGTGGGCACGAGTGGTGGGCTCTGTCCCAGGATGAGCAGGAATAGCCCTGTACGCCCCGGTGCGCTGTCCCCTGCAGCGGGGTCCAGCCTGCGCCGCCACCGCAGACTCCACTGCTTGCCAGGAAAGCGGCTGCGGTTGAGAATTAAGGCTGTCTCCACAGTTGGCCGCCCACGGGATAAGCACATACGCTGGTCTCCATGATTAATACGGATTTTCAAAATGCCCGTTTCTGGAGGGAAAACACGTTATTAGTGGTAGCAGCAGCCGGAGGAATAATAAACTATTTAATTTGAGTTTGCTTTAGGTCGGCAGCCTGTGCACTATAACAGCACGCGTTTTACTGATGCTTCTCGCTCAGGTTTTCACTTCTTTAGCTGTGACCCGGTATTCAGTCTATTAAATCTCCTTCCTAAATCCCCAAACTCATTTGAGGCCTCTGTCACTTTCTTCCCCCTCCTCCCGCCTCCAAACCTACCTTTTTAAAGCCCCTTTCCCCCCCATTTGTTCTCTAAGCAAAACTGCAGCCGTTGCCACACGTTTTTTCGGATGCTACTAACAACAAATTATTCCCCACGGGTTTTAGCTAGGATTTCACCCCGGTTTCATTTGGCTCTCAGAACACATTCGTTGAACTCAAAAGCCTTTTAACTGCATACCCCTCGCCCCCTCCTTTGGAAAGCTCATAGCAGCAAACTGTTACTCTCCCCGGAGCAACTGACAAGGCCCACAAACAATGAAATGAAGAAAAAGTAATCTATCAAGCAAAGCTTTGATAGTTGACCCATTTCATCACTAGCTTTAACCACCATTCCCTCTAGTATATATTTATTTCTTTTAAAACCTATATTTATATTCATCTGGTAAGTAATGTGGATAGGACATTACCTGTTGAACATAAAGTGGCCCTAAAGTAAACCTCAAATTTCTGTTTCACCTGTTTCAGAAAACCTCAATCCCTCTGTTTTGAACTTTTTTCACATCCTCATAGAACTGTTAAAAATTAGCATACACACTTTGTTTTGTTGATCTTCATTTTAGTGAGAGAACAAAAAGATAAAACCACCATAAGGAGAAAACTGATTGCTTGAGTAAGATAATTACTGAAAATAGAGGAGGAGCTTCTCACAGTCACCTTCTGTTTGTCATGGTTGTGTGTAGCCAGTATAAGTATAACTCAGCATTTATTTTTCTGATGAGAGCCATGAACTTCCACACTTGGGGGCCCTAACCCAGCCACACACCAACCCTTCTCCTGAAAGGAAGACACAAGGGATCTGGCTAGTGCCACCCCCAAAAGTTTGCTGAAAGGCCCTAACCTGACAGGCAACTTGTGGAATGTGCCCACCCACCCCTGACAGACAGCCCCATATAAAACTGGTCTCTAACTGCCCTCCCCCACCCCCACTCTGGTCCTGAGGCAGAAGCCAACTTTGCACTGCCCAGACGGGTCACCCTGCCCTTTCAAGAAACCTGGCCTGAACACCTCCTCTGCTGCCTGAGCTCTGGGTGCCACTTGTCGATACTCACATACAATTTCACAGCTTTCAATACTCACATAACAATTTCATGTGATTTGGGGGCAGGTTAAGCATGTAGCCCATTTATAGATATAGTTTGGATTCATGGCCCCGGGCTTAAGGACTCTGATACAACCAGATATGATCTCTGCAAACATAGTCAGACACCTGACTTTTTCTCTACAGTTAGAACATTCAGTCATACATAGATGTGTACATAGGGAAAGAATAATGTGGTCGCATCTTAAGGACTATTTAAGCAAATCAATTGTAACGTAGGCTCCAGAGATTTCTGGAAGAGGAATTGCATTGTTCTCAGTAGGATGTACCACAAAGTTTATAGAAAAAAGTTTAAGAATGAGAAATTGAGTGCTGCCTTCCATATTCTTTTTTTCCTTCTCTTTGACAAAAGGCCCTGGAAAAAAAGAAAAAAAAAAAAAGTGGGGGAGATGTGACTGCCATGGCCCATGGCCGGAGTTGGTTAATGTTTCTGTGGAGCCTGGCACAGGGTTCAGCCACAGCAGGCACTCTGTAAGTGTTGATTAACTGACACAAACTAGGAAAGTAAAACGTGTCAATGGCCAAGATCCAACAGGCAAGTTAATTACCCAGAAGGGGTGAGTTAGAGCTTCCAGGGGTTCAACAGAGCAGAAACTTGCAAAGAGAGTCCCTAATTGCTTTAAGGACTATTAGTCTCCACCCCTTACCCGAAGTCATATAGAAGCAAAAATAGGGTAAGAGCTCACCCTGGACACTGGCACACTGACAATTTTAAGTTCAACTCAACAACCTTGTCCTAAAATACAAGTTTGCATTTTCCTGCAAGATTTTGTGACTTGTTACATGTTAATTATTACTTACTCTAAGGACTTCCCAGTAGCAGGAAGTTACAAAAGGAGATTGGATCAATATAAGAACACTGACAAAAAAGCAACTTTAAAAAACACTAAACGTAGCTTAAAATGTTTTGAGACACGATGTGGCCTCCCTCAGTAGAAGCTTTCAGATAGAGCTTGAGACCTTTATCCTGGACAAAACAGAAGCTGTGATAGGATGTGGGATCAGGTAACCTATGAAGTCTTCCGATTCCGTAAACTCCAGATTCCAGTCCAATATGAAATGTGAATGACCTTGAATATGATTCATCACTTCCCATAGTCCCTCAGCACATGAATATATGTGATCCTTCAAAGATCCTCTTTTTCCTTCTATTTCTTTTTCATTTACCTCAGGTAAGAGAAGGTGAAAAAGGTCACAATGGCTGACACCTAAGGAAATAGGGGATAAAAACAAGTAAGATGTTTGATAAAAGAGAGGATAATAGGAAGATCTGGACTCTGTGTTCAAAATTGCTTTGACAAATAAATGAATGAATGATTTTACAAACGCCCTGAAACATAAGAGCATTAAGAGGACAGTGGTTGGTATCAAGGGATGCAGACAGCATTATTGCGTTCTGAATCAGGGGCCCATAAAAATGTACTTATTAAATGGATTTGTAAATGAGGTAGCTACTAAGCACTTTATTTCATAATGGAAATTTTGCTAGGTCCTTAAGATATACAGATTAAAATAGAGCCTATCATCAAAATACCCATACTCTAGTAGGGAAGTTGTATATGAAAAAACTAATTGCATTATTACATAATCACTGTGGTACCGTAAGTGGTAATATAAGGTGGCCATAAAGTTTGCATGCAATTAAAAATAATGTGCAAATTACACATGCACACAAACTTTATGGCCACCCTGTAGTACATTTGGAGCATAATACTTGCTAAAATGGAGGAAGACCTAAAATTGGACACAAACACATTCATGTGAAAGCAGGATATTACGTTTATTCAACAAAGCCAGGGTGTTCCTGAAAATGGAAGTCATGTTTGAACTGTCCTAAAGATGTGCTGAAATTTGGTGACATCAAAAGAGGGGAAGAAAGTAATTTTGAGGAAAAGGAACACCATATATAAAGGCATGAAAGCTTGAAAGTGCATGTAAATTAAAATGATTACACAGATTTCATCAGGACAGGACTATAAGATCTATCAGGTGCAGGAATAGTACCTGAGGTTAAAGGAATTTGGTGAGATTACCTGATGAGAAGTCTGAAGCAGGAAAGCATCTGACATTGAAATGCAGTGTTGAAGGATTAACTCATGATAAAGAGCTTTCTTGAATCCAATACCCTCAGATGGTAACCATCCCAACTGTATCCGCTATCATTTAAGTTTCCTCTTGACATCTGGGTTACTCTGAAATTTCAATCAGCTTAAGGATCACATTCATACTAATAATTCTGGACTGTGCTCAGACTCATTACACTAGATTTTGCTTCGCATCTTATCATTGTTATGGAAAGAAGACTGGAACATAGTGATCTCCGTTGCAAACTGTGAACTGTAAAACCCTTCACCTGGCTAGTCCCAGGCACAACTTTTATGTGTGATTCTCACCTATAATCTCTGTGTATCTGAAGTCTGTAAATTGCTTCTTTCTGCAGCAATGAAAAAGCAAAGTTTTGAAAGCAAATATGCCATATATTCCTCCATCAAAATCCTTCTGTGAACCACTAACGTTCCATAAGAATGAGTACTCTTTTTTAATGCTCTGGTTTATATCAACAGTTACTTCCATCATCATTTTTCTACTAAGCAATGTTGAGTTCTTTCCTTATAAGCTGAACCACGTCAGTGAGAACAGACATGTAAATGTGCCCACAATCTACAGGATGGGCAGTCACGCATGTGTATGAATAAAACAAGGTGAATGTAGACAGCCCAGATCCAGACAGATTCTGGGCAGGGTATAGACACCCAGAACTCCCCTGAGCTCCAGGCCTTTTCTTTTGTTAAGAGAAAGTGCATTCTAGTCTAATCTGTCTAATTAAATAGCAGCTCCTTCCCCAGCTCTGGAGGTTGTTATAACTGAAAGCTATAAAACCCGGAATTCCTTCACTTAAAGAATTCCCCTAGTTATCTGTCTTCTAGGTCACATATCACAGGAGAGACCCTTAGGGCTGAATTTTGAAAAGGCAACGGGGCTTTTTCCTGTGAAGATGACAGGTATGTTATGTATTACATTGGACAATGACATAAGAATTTCTAGCATGAAAGACTCCTCCTATCCCATCCTACCCTCTTGAAATGATCAAAGGTTTAAAGAATATTCATGTCCGATCCCTTAATGGTGCTGAGGCTGAAATACACGTGGAGTTACCCAGGAGATTTTTAACAAAGTGCTGCAAGTAAAGTTCTCACTGTCTAAAACTTGGTAAAGCTGGCATCTTTGATGGTGTTCTTAAAACGAAGACGAAAGTTCAAAATTGATTGTCTCCCCAAGTCTTGAGAAGTTGAAACTTTTCCTAAATTCTCAGGAGACCTGGTGAACTTTTGCTTCACATGTCATCTTAAGCTTTGCTCCTAAGAGGTTTTTCTGGCTTCAGGGGGCAGGGTAGGGCTTCCTTCCCTGTGCCTTTACCTGGGCAAGTATTCATGTCAAGGATTCAGATATCAGTTTATAAAGGTCCCAAAGGCAGAAATGTTGAGTGCTGTCTGTCAGCATCTTCAAAACTCTTAGCAATTTGCTTGACAAATGAAGTGCCAAAGAATTCCTTGGTTTCCACACTGATCTAGGTATGTTTTCCAGTTAATACAGCTAAGTGTAAAAGAAGAGCAGATCACCTTCATTTTTAAATTTCAATAAGAATGCCAAAAAATCTTTCCGTTCTTACTGTAACCTGAAAAGAAAATTTACTATGACCAAGAGGGGCCTTTGAATAGAACTACTCAGTAAGTGAAATGTCCTTATTTCAGAAAGATCAGTTAATTTCTATTAAAGATTTTCCAATGTGTTCTCTTTCTTGCACATTTGATTTTTTAGAATTCTTCAATGGTTTCTTCTAGCCAGGGGTTCCCTACAATCATGTGTACTAGACATATATTCAACTTCAAAGGTATCCAACTGAGGATCAGACATAAATCATCATTGAGTAGAACCTGGCTCTACTCCACACATGCAAAGTTCAAAGGGCTGGCTGGTTTTCATAAAAGCCAGGCTAGAATTTCCATTCTTGGCCTTTGAATGTCCCCAGCTCCTTTGACTACCTACAATTCTATGCCTGCCTTTAATTAAGAGACTTTTTTAAACATCTGAAAGAAGATACTCTATATTTGGGATTTTAGTATTTTAAGAAATTTTGGAAATTATAGGTACTTCCTTAATTGTATGTATAAACCTTCTCCTGAAATCTAGTTGTTTGGCAATCTGCATTGATAACATTCTATAGCTACGATAAGAGTCTACTGTTGTTTTATCAAGTCAAGTAGCATGATTTTTAATTACCAGTATATATTTAGAAAACAAAAGTACAAAACACACACAAATAGGAAATTCTGTAATATATTATGGCACACTTCCAAGACTAATCTCTTCTGTACCTTTTGTATCTCTATCATTAAATCCGGTAGTCAGAATTGTAAAGTCAGAAACAATTTAGAGAAAATAATCTTAAAATCTGCAAGGAGCAAATACATTATCTGGGTGGCAAACTTGCTCTGTAGCTGAGCTGGTGTTGGTGCATGGTAACATCCCTCAAAACGTCATAGGTCAAAGATTGCTAAAAGACCCTGAATCTTTACCAGAAGCGCTTGCCCTGGGGCTCATGTTGCCAGCATGGTCATGACAAGAGCCTGTGTCCTGAGAACTTAGCCTTTTTTTCATTTTCTCTCCCAACCTTACCTGGCTCCCCCTAACTCTCCATGACTCAAGATGAGATGGCTCTCCTTTGTCCTTGGAGAAGCCCAAATCACTTGACTCCCAGAACAGCAAATACCCTCTGCTTACAACCCATTCTCAAGACCTGTCCTGAACTACACAAAACTTATTCATCATTTTTAGTAAAATAATCAATTTCACAGTGAAGTTTTTCTTAACTCTGTTGCTTCCAAACTTTTTCATTTGTCATGATAACAAAAAGGACACCACAATAAAATGAGGGCACTGTTGAGAGAGGGAGTAAATATCACTGTCTCTATCCAGTCTGACCCAACGCAGTCACCTTCAGGGGAAGAGAATAAAATTCTGAACACATCTGTAATGCATTTTTACCCCACCTCCCAGAGGGCAAAAATATTGCTAACTACCCACCCCTTAAAACACAACTATCCTTGTTTTTAGAATTTTGTAGAGTCAGAATTTTACCTTTAGGCTGTTAATTCCAGGGAAACAGGATCATTGTCAATTCTGTTTGTGCCTGTATTTCTAGAAACTACAAACTTGTTGTATTTGTTGAATAAATTAATGAAAGCTCAAAATATCCAGGATCCTACAACTAATACATGGAAGAGGTGGGATATAAACCCAGGCTGTCTAGATTTAGAGACTGCTGGACTCTTAAAACTACATTGTGTTCCCCCTCCAAAACATTTTGTAAACATTATCAGGGAAACAACATTAAATATACATTTCAATATGAATTTTTTAAATCTGCTTATTCTTCAGTTACCTTGGAATGTTGAATAACAGGGAAATCCCATCTGTGAATATTCCTAGCCATCAATATTTTACCACGCTTCTGCAAGTCATCCTTGCTGTCTCCTGTGTCCCATGCCATGTGCTATGTCATTCATCTACAAAAATATGTCATGAACAACTCACTGAGGACGGACTTCTGTCCATTTATAATTGGATTTAATTAACATCGGTGATCACTGAGCACGTATAATTTGTACCCCTTCCCCAACTCTGGAGACCGAGTATTTTGGATCTTACTTCCCAGCTCTTTTTTACCCCTGGCATGAAATATGAAATATACTTTTTTGGCCCTTCCTCCTCATTTTCTCCTCTGTGTGTTAAAGAAATGTATCCTCTGGGGACTTTCATAACCACTCCACCCTCATCCATTCTACCACTTCTCTCTTGTTTCCAAAGCCTCCTGTGATCACAGAAAAAACTTTATGTTAAGGTGTCCATGACTGATTAACAAAAAACATACATTATTTTTAAAGGGCACATGGAATCATGCTTAATTCAGAGATATAAAATATTACTGAAATCCATTACAGTTTTGCACTCAATGTGAAGATCTCTTTGGGGATTTATTTTGAGGCTGGAGGCTGCATCCCTAATGCCTCTCCAATCAAATTGCACCAGTGCTGTCCGTGCTGTGCTTGTCCTAGAGATAATAATAAAAAAAAACTTACAGTGCATTCCCCAGACACGTCAACAGAGCTCAGATCCATTGTTTTTCTTCTCTATTGCTTATTTTTAAATTCCCTTTTATACTTTAATTAAGCTCCTTTTGGACTCTGAGGAGTTAAAGAGCTTTTCTGAAGAATAATGACAGACAGGAGGAGAGGGGGAAGTTCTCTCCTTTTACACAGAACTTTTTCTCCCCCCTCCTCTTTCATAGGAACACGAGCCGTATCCATACACACACATGTGGAAAAAGAGCAAAGACAGATGAGGGCACGGCAGAAAACGATGCTCCCTGGGACAGTGATGCAAGTTGGACAAAAGCCCATTACATTTGGGGATCAACATATATGCATGAGAGAGAAAGAAATAGAGACTGACAAATTGTGAAAAGAAAGATGAAAAAGATTTTTAATAAAGAAAAGAGGGGGAGGGGAAGGGAGAGAAATGATAGAGAAAAAGAGACAGAAGTTGGCACTAGCTCACCTGGGACGACCCTAATGGTAAATTTATAATAAGGAGATGAGGCTGCTGAATGATTTACTGTTACTCCCATAGCAAGAGCAGGAGGAGGTGAACGAACAAAGGTTTACAGTCCCTTTGGAGATTTGTTTCATCTGCACATCAGCCCACAATTAATGGCCATTTAGCTGTTGTTCTCTTGCTGGACACTGGTGGATTGATTCAGTAAATAAAAGTGACAGAGCGATGTCCCATGGAGGCAGGCGGTGGAGTCTCTGCACCTGTTATTTGTGAATCGCGGCTTGCCAGGTCGTTGACCTTTCGAAGCTGGCGAAAATTAATAAGCGAAAGCACAAAGCTGCTTGCTTAAAAAAAAAAAAAAAGTGACCAAAAGACACAGGAAGCAGTGAAGCTGCCTTTCTCAGAAACTGGCCAGAAGCCTCTCCAGAGTTCTTGGCCCTCTATCCTCAGACTAGCAGCGTCCCCAGGATCGAAGGCTGCTGGTCATGCAGCTTTCAGCCAGTCTCGTCATGCGGACCAAGAAGGCCTGGGGAAGTGGAAATATGGAGATCCTTTGGGATTAGAAAACACAGTTCTTGCTGCCAGGTTGGGACTTGGCCTGCCTTGTTCTTCCTGAGGCAATTTGGGGGCAGTTGTGGGTAGGTGGTAAGTGGCCCAGCCCAACTGGGCTGGCGCATCTGAGCAGCTGTGCTTGGCATGGCGATCTGGTGAGCAAACAGCTGCACTGGATAGCTGATCATTTGCAAATAGTTAATGACAGATTTGTCCTTTTTGTTCACTGCCATAGGAGGGGAGCAAAATAAAAAGGAGAGAGAGTCAGGCCAGGGGATTTTTATAGCTGCTGCTACTGCAACTCCTATTGTTACTGTGGTTGTTTTGAAAGTGATAGGAAGGTCAACTGATGTTAACAGCATTTGCTTCTTTCCTGGACAGGCTGCCTCCCAAAGGAATCCAGTTCCTGGATGTGTGCATATCACAGTGGTCGAGGAACATAAGACTTATGAGGCCCACGTCAGGATACATCAACCTGGCATACAAAAACAAACAAAAATATTTTCTTTATTTTTATTTCTCTCTACCCATATTTTTTGTAACGTGGCTTTCTGTTCTTTATTTCTCAATAAATTGTAGTCATCTAGCAAACATAATTAGCCTTTGTTTGCCAGGCAGAGGAGGAAAATGCTGGATTTGGTTAAGCAAGTTACTGAGCATTAAATAGTGCACTCAATCTACCTATGGGTGTTATTTGAGGGCTTATAAAAGGCACCTGCCCTAATATGGCCCTAAATAGAATTGCACCATTAGCAACGCATTCATCTGAGTTAACGCATTTCAGGTTTAAAGATTCTTCCTCTAAATGGCTAATTCCACTGGGATGTAACTCACTTGTTTTATTGTAGTGCAACTAATACATCAGCTGGGCCTAGAAACCCTGTCTCCAAAATATGTGCTGAATCTAGCCACTTCCATTTCCGCTGCTATCAAACTAGCCAAACCATTATTGTGTCTTGCCTGCATTTTTACATCATTCTTCTAACTTGTCTCACTTTTTCCTTATTACTCCTTTGCCATCTATCCTCCACAGTAACCCAAGTGATCCTTTAAATCAAATCATGTCATTGCTTTAAAATCTTCAGCATTTTTCCCAAGCACTTAGAATAAAATTCAAACTACTTACCATGACCTGCAGCCTGGCACATTAACACTATCTGCTCAGTCTCCAGGACATTACATTTTTATTTCTTGGATGCATCCTCTTCAGCCAGAGATTTTGGCTACCAAAGGTGACTTTGCTTAACTTTGTTTTGAAAACATTATCCTTCCTCTTTAAACTTGGTCAGAAAATTCATTTACGGGTGGAGAACATGACCCACATCCCCAGTGTGTGGTTATTTCCCTCACCATAGAAAATTACAGAATAACTTGCCACATAGTTGGGGCAGTTTGGGAGGCTTGAATTGGCCTGAGATGAGCAGGACATTTGGGCAAGATTTTGGTCAGGAGAGGTTGTCCTCAATGAGGGAAATTGCTTCTAAGAAGGTGTCATTATGGGGTTTCCTATTAAAATGGTTCTAGACAATAGGTCAATTATTCGTCTCTGATTCTCGCAGCAGTGGAAAGGGGAGATCTAAGGGTTATAGAAGAGGTTAATGACTGAGATAAGTTTAACAAATAAAAGGAAAAAGATGTTCTCTCCACACAGTTTGGGGTCAGCCCCCAAGAGTCACTTTAAGAACAGGTCGCCAAGTCAAATACTGCAGAGCTGAGTTTTGGAAGAGCTGGGCAAATTTATAATGAATAATGGTGTTTATATAATCTGATGAGTTTGGGCTGGAAGCTGAGGTCTACAGAGATCAACAGTAAGTACTGACCCCACCACCCTTGAAACAGTTTTATTGTTTTGTTGACCAGAGTGGGAAGCTCAGTGTCCATGCTGGCTTCACTCCAGATCTGCATTCATCTGCTCTCATTATCCAGGCTTCTTTCCTGATTACCGGAGGTCAGAGATTCTGGACTTGTACATGCTGACTATCTGACCTGCTGATGTGGATGGCAGGAGCAGGGCAGCCTTTAGACCTGAGTAGGAGAAAGTCCTTCTCATTGTCCTCATGGGCTTTCTCTTTGGTGACAAATTCCAGAGTAAAGATCTTCTGATCCAGGGTGTAGTGAGATTCTTTTTGAAGCAAATGAATTTGCATGAAAATCTAACACAACTAACCATACACTTTGACACAGAGAGAAATGAGTTGTAGTAGAGTGTGTGTGTGTGTGTGAGAGAGAGAGAGAGAGAGTGTGTATGTGTGTGTGTTTATGTGTTGGGGGAGTGAGTAGAGTGAAAAGGACAATCTGGTGGATGGTGCTTGCCCAGAAATGAATGCCTTTTACAAACCATTCACTTTAGTCATGCCAGGGATGACTAAAGTGATGCAACTTTCGTTTTTGAAATACAAATGAGAGCTTATGTATCTATAGGAGTGCCATCTTACAAGGCTACATGTGAAACTTACTGAATGTAGAGTATAAATGTCTTAACACAATAACTAAGAAAATGCCATGAAGACTATGTTAACCAGTTTGATGAAAATATTTCAAATTGTATATAAAACCAGCACATTGTACCCCATGACTGCATTAATGCACACAGCAATGATTTAATAAAAAAAAAGAAAAAAATGTGAGCCTGAGAGGATATATGCCTCTTCCAAAAATTCTACATTATTACAAACATAGTTGGGATGACCTTTTGGATGTTACCTTTAGAGCCAATGATGTGTTTCTTTGGAAGATTTCTTATTCTAACAAATTCTCAACATTTTCTTAAAGGTAAAATTAAATGAGAAAACCTACATTAATCCTGTCTCAATGTCTTTAGAGGAGGGACCTTGGCTGAGTTGTTTACCTTCTTTGTACCTGTTTTTCTGTCTATAAAGTCAGAATAACTAGTATCTACCTCTGAGAGGCAGTGGTAGAATCAAATAAGTTATTATACTTAAAAAACTACAAATAGTGCCTTTGATCTAGTAAAGAGCTCTGTAAAAGTTAGCAAATCTTAGAATTGAGACTGTTAAAAAAAAAAACACAGGTAATTAAATTGAGCACTACATTTTTAGGTGCAAAACGGTTAATGGGGTAAATGTTATAAGACACAAACGGTTGGCATTTCTGTGGCTCAGATTGTTCTCTGCCGCCTTCCCCATAGTATATCCAGAGGTTTTTCTCCTGTCGCACATGAATCAATCATAGGAGGAAACATTCCCTAGCTTGGGGAAAGTATCTCCCCAATTTATACATTTGCAGAGACCACCCTTTTTCAAAATCGCTAATTAAATAGTTTCATGTACTGTCTAGAATTCATGACACTTTTCCCTTCCCTGTAAGTAATTAAAATTCAGCAGGATACAAGAGTATTTTGATGTGTGTTTATTCTTTTTTCTTTCCACACTTGTCCCTAAAAACCAATGCCAGTTAAGCTGACCCAACATTTTAAAGCTTATTTACTCTGTAAAGAGGAGCGAAAGTCCCAGTGCCCATTTTGAGTAGAGGAATCAGAAGAATGCCCGTTAGCTTTAATAAAGTATCGCTGGGACAAAGGGCTAACTCACAAAGATTCAGCTATCCAGGCTACTAAGCACCCCTAGTAAATACAAGCAATTTACAACCAGTGTGAAATCTCATATGCGGTTGCCTATTTTATACACATGTGCCTACACAGTTTAAAGAGAGGAGTGAAAATAAACAACTTAGATGAAATTTGGCTGGCTTTGTAGTACACTCTGACCTAATCTCCTGCAGTAATAACTTCAAATCCAACTAATAGAATAGCATAAATAGCAGCATTTTATCCCAATTAACTCAGCTTGGAACTAAATATGCTTGGGTCTATTCTATCAAATTTAAAATACTTCCTTCCTCTTGACCACCTGCACACATTCTCATAGTTTGCGTTTATTTATATTTCATTTTAATGTTTTTGTTTCATTTTGTTTTGTGTTTTTGCTTCCTAATAGAGAGGGATGAGAAGTATGGAATGGGAAATTGCTCAAATGTGTCCAAACCTCATTTCCTTTGGATAGCTCTGAGTGTGCTCAGTGAGAGAAACAGTTGCTGATTCATGTTTTTGCTAAAACTTCATTGTTCCTTTATCAATACTAATATACACATGGGAGTTTTGCAAACAAATGTCTTATAAAATTAAAAAAATAATTTTAACATAAAACTTTTGAGATAAAGATGGCTAACCTTAACACTTCATGGTATCCTGCATGGGAGATAAATTTAATATCCTAGAACCAAGTAGAGAGACAAGATACCTAAGTCAATACAGAAAGAAAGCATAATTTAAAGAAATGTCAAAGACAAACATAAAATGGAATGTAATCAATAATGATAATGATAAATAGCCATCATAAATACTGAACAGTCCATCATGATTTTATTTTAGTGTTCTGGCATATTCCAACATGTAAATAACTCTAAAATTTTAAAAACATATGCAAATAGGGATGAATTAAAGTACCCCTCTTTTTTGGGTGTGTAGGGATTGTGGTGATGGTAGTTAAAAGGTAAAAGAATCACATGTATACACAGAAATATTAACAATTCCTAGCCAGTTAACAGATTTTCTATTTTTTTTCTTTTTTTTGAGATGGAGCCTCAAGCTATCCCCCTGGGTAGAATGCCATGGCATCACAGCTCACAGCAACCTCCAACTCCTGGGCTCAAGCGAGTCTCCTGCCTCCGCCTCCCAAGTAGCTGGGACCACGGGCGCCTGCCACAACGCCCGACCATTTTTTGGTTGTGACTA
>CAUYQV010039501.1:0-23905 GCA_963574575.1 Galagoides demidoff | reverse complement strand
TTGAGACAGAGCCTCAAGTTATCCCTATGGGTAGAGTGCCATGGCATCACAGCTCATGGCAACCTCCAACTCTTGGGCTCAAGCAAGTCTCCTGCCTCAGCCTCCCAAGTAGCTGGGACTACAGGCGCCCACTACAGCGCCTGGCCATTTTTTGGTTGCAGCCATCATTGTTGTTTGGCGGGCCTGGGATTCGAACCCGCCACCTTAGGTGTACATGGCTGGTGCCTTAGCTGATTGAGCCACAGGCGTCGAGCCTCTTCAGAGATTTTTTATGCCAAGGTTCTTATTAGAATTTCCTTTATCACTCTAGCAACGTGTTCTTTAATTTGTACTTTCATCACACTTTCCAATAATCTAAAATTTGTGACCTCTGTCTACATACCTCTAAAAGTTTATTGCTTATTACCCTTCACTTTCCTCTCTTCCCTTGTCTATTTGAGATCCGCATGGCTCATTGCTATTTTGTTTATCTTGGAGTAACGTTCTCATATGGGGACTCTCATTTTTTTTTTTTTTAAGAGACAAGAGTCTCACTTTGTCCTCCTCGGTAGAGTGCCATGGCATCATAGCTCACAGCAACCTCCAACTCCTGGGCTTAGGTGATTCTTTTGCGTCAGCCTCCTGAGTAGCTGGGACTACAGTCACCCGCCACAACACCTGGCTATTTTTTCATTGCAATTTAGCCAGGGCCAGGTTTGAACCTGCCATCCTCGGTATATGGGACCAGCGCTCTACCCACTGAGCCACAGGCTCCGCCCAAGGGACTCTCATATTTTTGAATACCAGCAAATATTTTTATTGTGCGTTAGCTTGTAATAGGGCCGATATTGATTTACACAGGAATCTTGCATGTCTGCTTTTCTTTTTGTAAGTGCTATTGCCTTATCTCATAGCCCCTAGTGATAATAGATGAGAAATCAGAGTTTTTCCCAATTATTTTTCCATTGTAGGTAACTTGTTCTTTCTACCTGAAAGATTATATGTAATAAACTCACATATCTTAGAAGCTACAAATCTTACCATAATGTTGTCTGGTGAATATTATGCGTCATCAATCTCGTCTCAATCTGGGAATTCTTTTAATCTGCAAATCAGGCCTGTCTGCCACTCAGAAAAATTTCCTCTGCCCCACCCAATTATGTGTTAAAGAATTAACTCCTTTTTTTTTTTTTTTTTTGGCAGTTTTTGGCCGGGGCTGGGTTTGAACCCACCACCTACGGCATATGGGGGCAGCGCTCTACTCCTTTCAGGCAACGCCTGAATTAACTCCTTTTTTAAATTTCCTTGTTCAATTTCTAGAACATCTGCTTCTCACATGCTAAGACTTTGGGATACCAAAACCCCTTCTTTTCCCTTACAGCTTCTTCTTTATATATTTTCTGCTATAGGCTTTGAGATACGCCTCCCGCTTGTCTCCATGCTACTCATTTTTTCCTTTTTTTTTTTTCTACTCATTTTTTCCTTTCACCAATCTATTAAATTGTTTCACTGGGGAATCACGTATTTAGCTGCATGTCTGCGGTGCCCTTGACTCTCCCTCAGTGACTTTGCTGTTTTTAGTCAGATTGACACTGCTGTGCCCTAGCAAGTCCTGTTCACAGACTGGGTCCTATTGGTTCAGATGTATCTCCCTTTTTCCAGCTGTGCCAGACTCCTTAGATGTGTTCTCACTTCACTTGTCTGCTCATCTCACTCAGGCCTGGTTGTTGGAATCCCCTAACTGGAGTGAGTCACACAAATAGTGTGGATGAAACATTTTTTACCCCCAGGGGAGTAGCAGCTTAGAAACCAGCAGATGTCATTTGCCTGTGAGGGCAGCAGGGAGGCCTCCACACTCTGACACAAGACAGGCCTCATACTCTGTCACCTCAGGGTCAGGGAGGAAGCAGCCTCAAGATCCAGCTCCTTGAGTGGCGCCTGTGGCTCAAAGGAGTAGGGTGCTGGCCCCATTTGCCAGAGGTGGTGGGTTCAAACCCAGCCCTGGCCAAAAACCACAAAAAAAAAAAAAAAAAAAAAAAAAAACAAGATCCAGCTCCTCCTGGGCCTTGATGGGACCTGAGATAGCAGACTGCCTCGTGGCTAGTACATCCTCTCCTTCAGGTCCACAGATCTAAAAACTAGCCCTGTGTCAGGGTACCCCAGTCCATCCTTTCTTTACACTGGGGCAACCTCCTTACCAGCTCCTGATTTTTTTTTCTTTTTTTTTTTTGAGATAGAGTCTCAAGATGTCCCCCTCAGTAGAGTGCCATGGAGTCACAGCTCACAACTACCTCAAACTCTTGGGCTTAAGTGATTCTCTTGCTTTAGCCTCCTACATAGCTGGGACTACAGGCACCAGCCACAATACCTGGCCATTATTTGGTTGTAGTTGTCATTGTTATTTGGCAGGCCCAGGCTAGATTCGAACCCGTGAGCTCTGGTATATGTGGCTGGCACCCTAGTCACTTGAGCTACAGGCGCCAGCCATCCTAGTATGAGAAAGAAAGTCCTGTGGCCTATCTCCTCTTCTAAACTTAGCCTCATCTCCTTCCCATCTAGCTCAGGAGCAGAAGGAATCAGAAATCCAGGAGAATGAGGGCTGCAGTCAGGCAGTCATCTCCCCAGAATCCTTGCTCCTCTCTGTTCATATAGAATGTCTTTCTCCTATTCTTAAGTGAAAAGAAGAAGGAAAAAAAATACTCCAGACAGGAATGGGAGAATGAAATTACATCATTTAAATAATCATGATTATGATACAAGAAGGAAAATGCCTGGATTAGAAACCAGTTGACCTGATGTTCAGGGCCTTGGGGACCCTGGTAGGGGATTTCATGGCCCTGCATCTCAATTTTCCCTTCTGTTGCATGAAGATGCTACACCTAGTTATCCCCAAGCCCCAATTCACTGAAACCTTCCAAATCTGGTAATTCCCTGAAATGACTTAACGGTGTTGAGATCATTACTATAGAAGAGAGAAGAGAGAGGGAGAGAGAGAGAGATAAAGAGAGAGAAAGAAAGAGAAAGAGAGAAAGAGAGAGAGAAAAGAGAGAGGGAGAAGAGAGAAAGTAAGACAGAGAGAGAGAGAGAAAGAAAGGGAGAGAAAAAGAGGGAAGGAGGGAGATTTTTATAATAAATTATAATGTAGGTTTGTGAAATGGTTATATCTTGGAAGGCTTATAAATTACTTCTGAAGCACCTGAAGTCCCTCACTGCTCCCTAACACTGCAGCCTGTGTCACAGAATCACATTTCATTACCCAGCAAGAGTCATGAACAAACGGATCAGGCAAATCTGGGAGAGAGAGAGAATGCAGCCTCACCCAGCTCATTTTCTGGATTCAGAGTCATACAGTGTCAGAGCTGGAAATTCTTAGAGGCCTTCAGGTCAAGCTTCCTCGGGTAGTAGAGGTCAGTCTCCTGATTCATGCTCAGCCTGGGTCCGAACGGACTCAAAAACTAGAAGAGCAATAGAACAAGAGGCAAGATGCACTGGATCTGCATTCTCAAAAACAGTAAAGGCTCAGTTCTTCCATCTGCCTAGCTGTTCAGGAAACCACAACAGCAAAAGCCAAAAGCCTGTTGTGGCCTTCAGTTGTCTGTGCCTTGGGTCTCACAGAATAAACACAGAAGGGAACAGAGAGTTATAAGGATTAGGTCATTGGGCTCTGTGGTCCATGTTTCCCTCCCTAGTGACCACAGAGATTTGGGGAAACTGACCATAGAGTGTACTTCCCATCCTTTCCCAGTGTTGCAAAGCCAGCCCCGCCCAGGCCACTTGGCCAGCTCTCAACATATGAATGGATTCATCACACTCATTCAGTTCAAAGACTAGAGTCTCAGTGATGTCACCCACTTGTCTTCCCTTCCAAATCTGTTGCTGATCTCCTGGCTCTAAAGCTCTCCTCTGTGTTTGTGGAAGAAAATCCATCCCTTAGGCTTGATGTTCAACCCATGCTCTCTAGAACTAGCCTCCAGTTTCTCTCCTTATGCTCACACCAGAGTTCATGACTCACAATGAATCTTTGACTTAACTGGCCTTGGCCTGCAGGACCTTACCCTGGCACAAGCCTCTCATGGCTATTCAATAGTGAGGCCTCCCTTGGACCAAGGTGGACCTAGCTAAGTGTGGGTTAGAACAGCCAAGGGCAATTTGTCCAGAGGCCAGTAGGGTATTAGGTTAGAAAAACAGCTTAGGACCAACTTTTGAAGAGCCTTGACTGCTAAGATATTGAATTTTATTCTAAAGACAACTAGGAACTTTTAGAGGCTTTAGCGAAGAAAGAAAATGTCATCAGCTTGGTCTATACCCTTAAAAGATCATGTTGGAGGCAATGTGGAGAGTGAGCGAGTGAGACCAAAAAAACGCAAGATCAATCATGTAGGTCATAGCACTAAGGATGAAGAAAAGTGAGAGAACTCCTGATAGAGTAAGAGAAGTGAATTCTCTGATTGATACAATTTTTGAGATGATTTGAACAAAAAAGAGGAGCTTGGGTTAGTAGATACAATGGGTTTAATAACTGCCCCCCCAAAATTAACAGTCACTTGGACACTCAGAATGTGACCCTGTCTGGAAGTAGGGTCTTTCCAGAGGTAATCCATTAAGGATCACAAGATGATCCTTACTGGAGGCAAGATGGCCTTACATCCAGTGACTGTGTCTTTACCAGAACAAGAAAGGGCACAGAGGCAGAGAGACAGTGGACAGAGGTAGGAGAGATTGGAAATAAGGAATGCCAGAAGCCAAGAGAAGCTGGAAGAGGCAAAGAAGGATTCCTCCCTGGGGCCTTCAGGAGTATGGGCTCTCTGACACCCTGTTGTCAAACTTCTAGCCTCTACAACTTGGCGGGAATAGACTTCTGTTGTTTTAAGCCACTCAATTTGTGGTATTTTCTTATAACAATGTTAGGAAACCAATACTGTAGGAAAGCAAGAGAGAGAACTGAGAATGGGAGAATTGGCACAGGCAAAACCTGGGAGCAGGGCAGACAAGGTGAAAATAGTTAACAAAGCCTTACTGCATGTGCATGAGAAGTATGGGATGAAGACTTATGAGGTTAGCTTCGTCTAATCTGTAAAATAACCCTATTATATAGGTATAGTTATTGTCTCCTTTTTCTAGGTGAGGTAACTGAGAATGAATGAACTCATTCAAGGTCACAAGGTTAGCAACCTGAATCAATATTTAACTCTATAAAATTCAGGTCACATTTCCTGACATGTGCAGGAGATGGAAATTGGATTCATGCAATTGTAGCCGTGAGTCATGGAAGACGAACCATGAGATAGTAAGTCTGAGAAATATTTTCAAGACATGTTGTTAAATGGAGGAAGCTTTGAAACAAACAGACACTTAATAAATTTTTCTTTTAAAAAAAAGGTAGATGCCACTATCACCTCCAACTTGCTATTCTATGGTCACTAGGTAGGATTAACAGGTTGCCTGGTCCTTCTTCCTCATCCAGAGCACACAGACTTCTCATCGTGGGCTGGCAGATGGGCAAGGGGGAAGGGCTCTCCCCAACACAAGGCCCAAGAAGTGGGTTCTAGGAAAAATCCTGCCTCCAAACCAAGAGGAACTGTTCATATCTACAAACAATCCTCTTTGCCAAAATCCTGGTTGGTTTCTTCTGGACACATACACACAAAACTAGATAAAATAAAGCAAATAAATTATTACAAGAGTTTAGCTTGGGGTAAGGAAAATCAGGTTCTGAAAAGAAAATGAGAGGAAGGGGGAATGAAGTTCTCTTATGGTCAACACTACACACAACACATACACATGAAAATTCACATATATCCATTAAATACACATATGGGAACTTCATGCCCGTGCACATGTGTGAGCGTACCTAGGTACACATGCACACATCTCTTCCTTTCCTCCATGACTGTGGCATCTTTTTTCATTCCTACTGGATTTTGACTCCTATGAAGAGTGAAGCAGTTCTTATCAAAGAGCCAAAGCACTGGGTGGGAGGGTGGGAAGAATGGGGGCTCAAGCTGAGAGCTGGAGAGTCTGGCAAGGTTGTGTCTTCAGGTTAAAAACTCTGAGCCTGCTGGGGTAAATCCTGCCTGAAAAATTCTCAGCTCAACTCTGAGTTGGCATGTGCATTTTCCAGCAGGGATAGAGTAAAAAGCATGTTATTTTTGAGAGGCAGGAGGAGGGAGGAAGTTGCCTCTTTCCACTAAGGGCTGACCAACAGCTGTAATTTTAGTGGCAGTAACTGACAGGAACAGCTTGGTGGCATCATGTTTAATGGGTAGAGACCAGCTCACCTCATGGCCCGGTTGCTATGTACAGAGATCTAAGGAGTGAATAACAAAGGCTGTGAGTGTCACTACATAGGGGAGAAGGAAACAGGGCCTGTCCCAAAGAAAGGGGTCTTGCTTTTGTCCATCACTGATGGAATTTATGAGATCTTCAGGGTGGGGTTTATGGAGGTGACCCAGGAGGCCATCAAATGCCCCATGAATTGCTCAAATATCCTTCCCTTCAAGAAACTTCTCTTAAGTTATTACTGAACTTGGGAGAACATAATTAAAGAACACATGTCTCCTGTGGCCATATTTGGACATCATGGAAGACTTTCTGGCATTTTTAAAATAGCATCAGCTTCTATTTTATGCCATCTGGGAATTCCCTGACCCCACTAGCAACTGGCCATTTCTTGGAGGAGGATGAGAAATGAGCTACATCGTTTTAGATGTGCAAAACCAAAGGGGAAGTAAGTGTCATTATCCCAGAAGGAGAAGAAGAAAGAATGCATGTCAGGAATGATTGTGTGAGTTTAAGAAATCAGCACACACACACACACACACACACATATTTTCTTTGCTTTCCACCTCATATTGACCCTGAGAAGAGAAAATTGAGGACACATGTAACGGAGGCTTCACAGTGGGTGTAGCTGAGGCCTCACAGTGGGTATAGCTGACCATCATGTGGCCAGGACTACTTCAGAAGTCTCTTGATGACCAAAGTGATAGGCAAATACCCAAAGCTGACAAATAAAGTTGCTCAAAGTTGAGCACCCTGCACCCTGCATTCTGCGGCTCTCCAAGCAAGAGAGAAGACAGCAGAAATTTGTTCTATCGAGAGCAGGTATGGAGTGCTAAAAAGAGGTGGTATTAATACATACCATCTAGAATTCATAATGCAATGCAAAGCTCCTACTTCTCCATCCTACAGTGAGTCACACTACCCCCTTTAATGTCAAATCAGAATTTCCTATTTCCTAGTCTGCTACTTCAGGAAGTCTGCTCACTAATCTGTTTCTGTATCCCAAGTATTTCTGAGAATCCATGAGGCACGTTGGGCTCTCCCATGGGTGCATCCTATCTGTCCCTCATCATCTCAGTGATGCCCTCTGAGATTGGACCTGCTTTTTATAAATACTCTTCTTAACATCTCATAGTTGGTTTCTACTCCTTACCCCACCAATAGACACAGTTCTATCTCTCAATGACTCAAGCAAGACCACTCTGTAATACATAATGGTACTTTGTTGAAGGCACTGGGCTCTAACAGAAGGGAACTTCAACACACAAGAAGGAAAATAATTGCTAGATTGTGGATACGGCTGTTCCACAATGGTCGCCCATATCCTTTCTTCTAATTCTTTACCATGTTGCAGGGGTCGGAAGACTGCTGCCAAACACATCTCCATTATTTGAAGCCCAGACCCCCAAATCCTCTGATGGATTACTCATCTATACAAATAACTCCAAGACAAAAAGTAAATATAATCTCAGTGATGTGACTGTAAACGCAATAAAGACAACTTTTATACTATGAGCACAGCCACATTGCACCCCATTAATCAGAACACCCCCTACAGAATAGAAAGGCAGGCTATGCGCTAGCTTTCTGCTATACCAACAATAACAACATCTATAACTATAATAGTAGCTATGGTTTATTGAGTTTCCATCTTATGCCAATAACAGCACTAACCAATATGTATTATTTCTAATATTTACATTGCTGTCAATTTTAGGTATTTAGTTCAGAAATACCTAATATTAGTATTTATCATTTTTATCAATAAGAAAACTAAACTAAGGAGAAATAAAGTAACTCATCCAAGATCACACATTTGGAAAAATTAGAAACATGATTAGAGTCAAGATACCCTAAGACAGTGTTTTTCAACTTTTTAGTCACACGGCACATTTGAACCTGTAGTTAAACTTCCACACATGCTCAAACTCTGTTGATCAAAAAAAAAAAAAGAGTACAAATAGAATACATTTACTATGCTTTGAACTTCTTTTGAAAATAATTCAATCAATGATCTTTAAAATTTTTGTGGCATGTATAAGATCCTCTGGTATGCCATGGCACATGGGTTGAAAATCACTGCTCTAAGACATTGAACACATATGATGGTTAACTTCTTCCTCCAAGGAACAACACAGGAAAAATACCAATAAACTTGTCAGGAGAGATGAAGTGATGCTGTTTAGACTAATATATGAGTAAGGCATGGACTTCAAAGAGAGGCAATAATTACATGCATTGGGAAGTAGCAATAAGATAGGAACTCTGCATTTTTTTCTCTTGCTCTCCTCTATTATTGCCTTGGTCAAATAATATCTGCCCTTATATTTGTGGATTTTAACTCTGGTCCAGGTGTGCTAGGTAATAGAAATAAGACAGTGCAGAAGATTAGTGCACTAATGAGGCACTAAAACAACAGGCGAGACTAACCTTGAACAGAGATTCCCCATTCCACATTCCAATCATCATTCCATGGTTGATTAATTATAAAATCTAAGGAAGCTACTTTCATGTGGGCAAAGAGTAAGGACCTAATCGGAGGGCTAGAATTGACTTATTGGTTTTTCTGTACCTATCCTTTTCCTCCACAGGACTTAGCTCCCTGTCCTGATCTAAAAAGGGCTGTTGCACATTAAAGTCTACCAATAACTCCAGGGGAAAATTACCTCACAAGGCAAAATAAGAGGACATTTGAAGAGTACAACCATTTCAAGTGAAAATAACTTTACACATTATGCCAGAGCAGAAATATTAGGACCAAAAGAGACAACTTGCATAGCAATTTGAAGTAAGAAAGTATAAAAAGGACCAGGCAGTATTAGATATAAAAAATTAGGTAAATGAAGAATATAAATAAAATGAATAGCATAAATTAGCTAAAGAATGGATTAAAAACCTGAAAAACTGGATTGAGAAGATCTCCCAATAAAAAACATAAAAGAAAATCTAAGGGTTCAGCACCTGTAGCTCAGTGAGTAGGACGCCAGCCACATACCCAAGGCTGGTGGGTTCACAACCGGCCCAGGCCAGCTATACTACAATGACAACTGCAAAAAAAATAGCCGGGCATTGTGGTGGGTACCTGTAATTCCAGCTACTTGGAAAGCTGAGGCAAGAGAATCGCCTAAGCCCAAGAGTTTGAGGTTGCTGTGAGCTGTGACACCACGGCACTCTACCAAGGGTGACATAGTGAGACTCTGTCTCAAAATAAAATAAAATAAAACAAAAAAGGAAGAAAATCTAAGAGATGAAAAGAGAAGGAATACAACTAGAAGTAATAACATGAGAATGATAGAAATCACAGAAAGAGGGAGCAATAATGGAGAGGAGGAAACATTTGAAGAAATAATAGAGATAAATTATCCTGAATGAAAAAGAGAAAGAAGAGGAGAAGGCTTTGTAGCTAAAGGGCCAGAGAGTCCAAAGAGGAGATATAAGGAAAAACTTTATACCAGATAACAAATAAGAAAATGTAAGAATATCAAAGACAAAGAGAAAATTATAAAAGATCCTAGAGAAATAACACAAATCCTGCACTAATGATCAAAATCAGATTAATCTTAGATGTTTCAACAGCAACACTAGAAACAGTCACCAAAAAAGAGAATTTTTAAAAATAGGGTAATATTTTCAAAGTATTGGGAAAAAAAACTTAGAGCCAAGAAGTTTATATTCAGCCAAACTGTCATTAAAGTATGAGTGAATGCTAAAAATATTCTTAGCCATACATAGTCAGAGACTGTCCTAAAAATCCTCATATTGAAATCAATTTTACATTAAGTACTTTAGAGGACAGAAAATCCCAAGAGATGGCTCAAGATTATATAAAGTAATAATAATTGAATACCTTTGTAGATTTTGATATTTTCTTAAAAAGTAAGAACAAAGTAATATCAGTAAGATGGTAGACTAGGAAGCCCTATATCTCACTTCCCCACAGAAACATTGACTTAACAACAGTATATCCTTCAAAATGCCATTATGAGAGTGCCAGAAACCAATTAGGAAGTTGCAATGCTCCAGGCAAACTGAAAGCAAGAACAACTCCATTGATAAAAGTAAGAGAAGCCATTTCACATAGTCTGTATCAGCCCCTCCATCAGACTAGCACAGCTCACAAGGGAAGAGAAAAGTTCAACACACAGCTTCTTTCCTAGGAAGAAAAGAAAGGAGCAGAATGCACATCTAACACTCTAGCTTTTGAAAGGACTGCTCAAAGGACTGGTTTTTGTTTCCCAAACTTGTTGATGCAGAAATTTACATACTTTGGATGCTTGGTAGCCACTGAGGACAAACGAGAGAGCTGCAGCTTATAACAGTACCAGAGAACCTGCAGTACTGCAGACAGAAGATCATACAGCTCACAGTAGATAGGGAGAAAGCACCCAGGTCATGACTTCTTCCATGGAAGAAAAAAAGAGAGAGAGAAGAGAAACATGTGTTCAACTTTATGAATTGTGAGGCTTCTAGAGGGACTGATTTCTTTCTCACTGGACTCCAACCACTGTTGGGAAACTGGCATAATTTGCCAACAGAAGAGAGCCCACTGGCTTGTGGTCATACCAAAAAACCTGCAGTACTATAAGCATCCACCAGAGTAAGCAAAGAGTCTACAACTTTTGAAAGAGAAATTAGCCAGTACCATGCTGTTTTGATTACTATGGATTTATACCTTTTATATGAAAGCTATAACCTAATAATAACCTAAGGATATGGGGAAGAGGGAGGGAAGGAGGAATGGGTAGAGGGAGGGGGATTTGAGGGTTCACTTCTGTGGTTCATCTTACAAGGGTACAAATGAATCTTTCTATGAGTAGAATATGAATGTTTTAACACAATAACTAAGAAAATTAAAAAAAAAGAAAGAGAAACTAGCAAACCTGATTGAGAAATAACACACTCATACATAAAGAAAATGTATGTGTACAGCCACAAAATATTGGAAAGGACCTCAGAATCTCTATCCAAGGAGAGTGATGAATGTCTTCCTCTATACAAAGTCAGACCATAAAGACAGGGCTTTTTCCAAATGCAAAATTATGACAAAAATAACAAAGCATGAAAAAAATCAATCAAGCATGGCCCAACCAATAAAACAAAACAGTGGGACCACACCTACGGTGCATCTTACAAGGGTACATGTGAAATTTACTATGTATAGAATATAAATGTCTTAACCCAATAACTAAGAAAATGTCGTGAAGGCTATGTTCATCAGTTTGATGAAGACATTTCAAATTGTATGTAAAACCAGCATATTGTACCCCATGATTGCATTAATGTACACAGCTATGATTTAATAAAAAGAAAGAAAACAAAACGGAATAAAATAAAAACTCTAGAAACTGAACCTAAAGAAATGGAGATCCATAAATTATCTAGCAAAGAATTTAAAATAAGCATCTTAAAGAAGTTCAGTGCGCTACAAGAAAACACGGAGAACTAAACCAAGTCAGGAAAACAATGCATGAATAAAATGAGAATACCAAGAAAGAGATAGAAACTATTTCTTAAAAACAGATATTCTAGAGATTTGACTAAATTAGAAATTTAGGTGGGTGCAGTAGCTTGCCTATAATCACAGCATTTTGGGGGTCCAAGGCAGGAAGATTTCTTGAGGCCACAAGTTCAAGAGCAGCCTGAACAACATAGTAAGACCTTGCCCTTATAAAAAAACTAAACATTAGCTGGATGTGGTGGCACACATCTGCAGTCACAGTTACTAGGGAGGCTGAGGGTAAAGGGTAGCTTGAGCTCAGGACTTTGCTGCCATAACCATACCACTTCACTCAGCCTAGATGACATTGCAAGACCCTGGCTATAAATAAATAAATAAATAAATTCACAAAAGAGTTTCAACAGTAGACTTGATCAAGCAACAATCTTAAAGACAGATCATTTAAAAGTATCAAGTCAAAGGAAAAAAATGAAAAAAAAAAAAAAGGAAAATTGAAGAAAGCCTAAGGGACTTATGGTCAAGTAGATCAATATTTATATTATAGAAGTAAAAGAATGAGCAGAGAGAGAAAGAGACAAGTAGCTTATTTGAAAAAATAATGACCAAAAACTTTCCAAATCTGAAAAAGGAAACAGACATACAAATTCAAGTTCAAAGGACTTCGCCTAGGATGAACCCAGAGAAATCCATATGGAGACACATTATGATAAAACTGTCAAAGGTCAAAGACAAGGATGATATGGAAATCGATAAAAGATAGGCAAGTTGTTATATATAAATGAGATCCCATAAAGTTATCAGTAGATTTCTTTACAGAGATATTAAAGGCCAGGAAAGAGTGGCGTGATATATTCAAAGTAATGAAAGAAAAAGTGCTACCAACCCAGAATGCTATATCTGACAAAACTATCTTTCAAAAAGAAGGAGAAATAAAGACTTCCACTGACAAATAAAAGCTCAGGGAGGTCATCACCACTAGACACGTCTTATAAGAATTGCTAACCACCAATGTACACACCCCTATTATGAAACTAATTTATACCTTTTATATGAAAGCTATAACCAAATAGCCTAAGAATGTGGGGAGGGGGAAGGGACAAGGGAGGGGGGGAATGGGTGGAGGGAGGGGGATTGGAGGGATCACTCCTGAGGTTTATCTTACAGGGGTACAAGTGAATCTTTCTAAGAGTAGAATGTGAACATTTTAAAACAATAACTGAGAAAATGATATGAAGGTTGTGTTGACCAGTTTGATGGAAGTATTTTGGATTGCATGTGAAAACCCCACACTGTACCCCAGAAGTGTATTAATGTACATAGTTACCATTCAATTAAAAAAAAAAAAAGAAAGAAAGAAAAAGAAATCTTCTCTGTTGTAAACTCCCGGCCGATGAATAAAGCCCTTCCTCTTATAAAAAAAAAAAAGAATTGCTAACCAGAGTCCTTATAGTTGACATGAAAGGATGCTAACAGTAGACAATAAGACAAAAATGCATGAAAATTTAAAGTTCTCTGGTAAAAGTACACATATAAACAAGTATAGAATTGTGGAATGTTGTAATGGTGGTATATGAATCACTTTTAACTCAACATAGAATCTAAAAGATAATACATAAAACACCATATTTAAAAAACTATGTTAATAGTACAAAATATTATAAAATGTAATTTTTAACATTAATAATACTAATAAGGGGTGGGGAAGGTAATTGCATTTGACTGAAGTTCAGTTGTTGTTAAAGTACATTGTTATAACAAGAAGATGCTTTATGTAATCCATATAATAACCACAAGAAAATATATGAACAAAACAACATGAGAAAGAAATTAAAGTATATTGCTACAAAAAAAAATCAATGAAACACAAAAGAAGACGGGGGGGGGGGAAATAGATGTAAATTAGTGTCAAAGAAGTAAAAAAGATCATGAGAGACTACTACAAACAACAAACAACAATTGTATAACTTAGAAGAAAGGATAAATTTCTAGAAATGTACAATCCACCAACATAAAATCATGAAGAAATAAAAAATCTGAACAGATCTATGACTAGTAAAGAGATTGAATCAGCAATGAAATCTTATCAACAGATAAAAGTCCAGGACCACAAGGTTTCACTAGAGAGTTCTGCCAAACATTTAAAGAATGAACACCAATTCTTCTCTTTCAAAAAAAAATCGAAGAGGAGGAAGTTCTTCTACAAATTAGAAATATGTAACAAAATATTCCATGTGTTTGGAAATTAAACAATTTCTAAATGATCACTGGATCACAGTAGAAATCACAAGGTCAATTAGAAAATATTTTGAAATGATACTAATGAAAATGTGACATATGAAAACTTGTGTGATGAAGATAAAATTGTATTAGATGGAAATGCACAGCCTTAAATCACGCATTAAAAGAGCAGAAAGACTCAAAAATGATTAGCTAAATATGTATTTTAAGAAGTTAGCTTTTAGGGTGGCTCTTGTGACTCAAAGGAATAGGGTGCTGGCCCCATATGCCAGAGGTGGTAGGTTCAAACCCAGCCCCCACCAAAAAAAAAAAAAAAAAAAGAAGTTAGCTTTTAGAAAGCCGGGTTAAAATCCTCTCAAAATTTTAAAAGATACAAGTTTTAAAAGGATAGAAATTAATGAAATAGAAAGCAAATAATGGTTCCAACAAAACCACAAGTTGATTTATTGAAAATCCCTAACAAGATTTATAAATCCCTTGCTACATTGATTTTTTAAGGGATTAAAGAAAAACAAAATCAGAAATGTGAAAATGGAATTCATTAGAGATTGCACAAATATAAAACTATTATGAACAACTTTATGCCAACACATTTGAAAATTTAGATTAAATGTAAAAATCCTTAAATACGATAATTTTATACTTATCCTTAAAAATCCTTAAATACAATCCTTTTATACAATAATTTTATACTCATGCAAATAAGCATAAGATGTAGTTTTCAAAATAAATGCACAAAGACATAGAAACTATAAATGTTCTATACTCAGTAAGGAAGTTAAATCCTAATTAATAAAGGAAGAAAAACTTTAGGCCCAGATAACGTCACTAGTGAATTTTTCTAAAAATATAAGGAAGACACTAACATTAGACAAACTCTTTCAGAGAATAAATGAAAACAATTCTAAATTCATTTCTTGAAGACAGCAGAATCTTTCTTTTTTTTTTTTTTTGAGACAGAGCCTCAGTGTGTTGCCCTCAGTAGAGTGCCATGGTGTTACAGCTCACAGCAACCTCAAACTCTTGGGCTTAAGCGATTCTCTTGCCTCAGCCTCCCAAGTAGCTGAGACTACAGGTGTCCACCACAATGTCAGCTATTTTTTTTTTGTCGCAGTTGTCATTGTTGTTTAGCAGGCCTAGGCTGGGTTCGAACCCGCCAGCCTTGGTGCATGTGGCTGGCACTGTAACCACTGTGCTACAGGCACCAAGCCAAGACAGCAAAATCTTGATTCTAAGCTAAAGCACCAAGTCTATATATATATATATATGCCAGTGCTTACTTATGAATATAGATGCAAATATTCTGAACAGAATATTAGTAAACCAAATCCTTCTATTGCATGAAAACAATAACCAAGCTGTATTGATTCCAGTTGTACACAATAGGTTCATACAAAAGTAAATGTGATTCCTCAAATTAAGGAAAAAAAGAAAAGGAAAATCATAATCATCTTAATAGATGAAGAAAAATATCATAACATTTAAAAATACTATGTTAACAATTTAAAAACCCTTAGCTAAATAGAATATAAGGGAACTTCCTTAATCAGTTAAAGGCTATCCAGAAAAAATATTTGAAAGTATCTATCGCACTAGAGGACAGGACAGAAAAATGGTTCATAACGCCAATTACGCATTTTGGAACTTTTCAGTGAGTGAGACTCATTCTCAGCCAACACTAAGTTTTTGGGGGCTCTCATCAATTTATACCCCTTCCAAGAACTCAAGGCTACTTTGATAGAAGTTCAAGTGACCCATTCATCATTATAGGTCTAATATGCCTGGCCTGTGCATACAGTAGTCACATCATATTTGTTAGGTACCATGTTTCAGGGAACCATAATCCCTAAAATAGAACTAATAAGCTTTATTATTCTTCCCTACTCCCATCATCAGAGTGGAATATTTTCTGCAAAGGGAGAGTTAAATCTCTCATCTGAACCACGCATGTTGACTTCATTCCTCCCTGTACCCGTTAAATTAACTTAGCAATAATTTCCTGACTGGGGAAGTAATTGGATAGTTTCACTTTCCCAGGTTTCCTCCCTCCTTTTTGGTGTGTTAGTTTTGTATTTTGTTCCTTCCCTTCTCCTCCTCCTCCTGTCCCTCTATCTGATTTGGCTGGGGATTATTTTTTTACTTTTTCCCATCATTCTTTTGGCTTTATGTTCTTGGAATTATCAGTTAATAAAAGTTTAAATGAGTTCAGGGCTTATCCCATGATTTTAAAACATGCATAGGCTAAAGTTTTATGTCCAACATTACTATGACATTAAAGAAAAATAACAAAGGGCTTGAAATTAAAAGAGAGGGTGTAATACTCTGCAACATCCCTATTCGCCAAAACTCTGGAAAAACACACATCTTTTGTTTCTGATTCAAAATATTAACTTCCTATATTATTCCAAGCTTTATAAATTCACAGCTTCCTTGGGAAAATCCCCAGAACACTAGAAATCCCATTTATCCTATTTCAGTGAGCACAGTTTTCAAGAAGACTGCACAGAAAAATGGAAAAAATGAAATATTTAAGGACTGGTTCTAACATGAATGACATAACTTGAAGATTATTTTACATAATTATGAATCCTCAGCAACTCGGAAGGGCCTAGTCAACCCTGAAGAGCCCTTAACTTTGTTAAACTAGAGGTCTTCTTTCCCAGACAGGCAACAATGTGAAAACTCCGTGCGGACATCTCCTTTCAGTGGGCAGCAAGAAAGGTTTCACCACCTCTGCTGATAGTCAGATCACCAGATATCAGAGGATGGTCAGATAAGTGGACTTCTCTGTTTACCCTCCCTCCCATCCACTCCTTTTTTCAATATCTACCTCCACTCATGGAAATGATAACAGAAGATACCTTGTGGCCTCCAGCCCTCTGACTGCAGTAAGTCTGAAATCATCCTGATGCACAGATCCTGCCAAGAAAGAAATATTTTCCTCCTTGCTGTCTAAAGCAACAGCACCATGACACCCTCTCTCCACTGTTGTCTTTGAGCTCTATACAACCAAGGTCAAATTCTTCCAGGACAAGAAGGAGCAAGACATGCAATGAGTAGAAATACACAAGTCAGATCATAGGAAGATTATTACAAATACTTCTTCAATCCTCTCTTCGCTCCTCTTCTATCTAAGGATTTTGATAGGACTCTGATTTTCTTTCTCTCAAATGGAAGCCTAGCATGCAGTACAGGTTTTGACCATAGGTGGCGCACTTTCTAAGTACACTTTCTTACCTTTCAGGGAAAGGCAAAAAATGGAAGCCTAGCTGGAGTTCCCTCCTATCCCGCCATGGATCTGTCCTTATATCAGAGCCCTTTTGTGTGGGGAAAGGAGAGTTAGTAACTTCAAGTGTGGTGAGGAGAGAAAATGTAATTTTTATGTAATAAGCACAAAGGGAATTTTGAAGCCACATTTCTTTATTTATCAGTTTTGTAACAGAGAGTGCAGTGAGGGCTTTCCAAAGGGTTGAGAGATCTTGGGATATGTCTCTACTGCAGACTACAAGAATCATGTTCTCTAGAAACTTGAAATAATATAAACACCGATGATAGAATCCCCATGCCACTTGGAAAAGGGATGTGGTCAGAAGAAAATAAGATAATATCAGTGAAGTACTACAGGAAGTTACAGGGAATGTTAAGGACCTGCAGTGGCAACAGTAATTGTCCCTATTGTATAAATTGAAAGTTTGTTTTCCTAAGCTATTCTTTAGCAGCAGTGACAGGCCTTAGTATTTTGTTAATACGAACTCCTGCCAAGTCGTCAAGATATTGTACATAACTTCTGTTATATCGAGGTCCCCATTTCCTTAGCCACATTCATTAATTTATAACAAACATTTCTATTACACATCAGGTGAAGTACTATTAATAAATGCTGGAGATTCAAAGATGGGCAAGATAGAGCTGCTGTTCTTACAGGGCTTATGATCGAGTTTGAGAAAAACACACATGGACAACTCATTTGAACGTAAAGCAGAGAGAGAAGTGAACATATCAGCATAATGGAGAGGGTAAGGTTAGGAATCCTGGCAAAGCTGGGCTGGCAGTTATGGAGGGAACAGGTGATGTGAACTGGGAGGGGACAGGGAAGTTAGGAAAGGCTTCTGGAATAGAGGAAGCTCGCCTTGCCTGAATGAGGACTTGCAGTCTGTAAATCAAAGCGGCAAAAGGTAAGTGGAGGTCAGGCTTGTGACTGACATCTGTAGTCCTAGCACTCTGGGAGGCCGAGGAGGAAGGATTCCTTGAGCTTAGGAGTTCAAGACCAGCCTGAGCAAGAGCAAGAACCCATCTCTCCTAAAAATAGAAAACGTTAGCCAGGTGTTGTGCTGGGTACCGTAGTACCAGCTACTCAAGAGGCTGAGGCAGGAGGATTTCTCGAGCCTAGAAGGTTGAGATAGCTGTGAACTAGGCTGACTCCCAGCACTCTAACCCAGGACAGGAAAGAGAGAAAGGAGGGAGGGAGGGGAAAGGAAAAGAAAAGGAAAAGGAAAGGAAAATGAAGAAGACAGCAGCCTAAACTAAGTAGGCAAAGCCACCAGGCCGTGAGTCACCAAGAAGTCTTAGTAGGACTACAAATAACTTGTGTAACCAGAGCCAGGGAAGGCAGGGAGAGCTGGCAGGAGCAGAGGATTAGGCTGGAGCCGAATCCTAACTGTGTTTGCCTTGTTGAACTCCCACCTCTCTGTGGCCAGAAAAGGGAGACAGCCAGGCAGATGCTGAGGAGCAGTTTGGGGCCTGAGATCAGAGAAGGCCCATGTAAACAAAGAAGGCCCATCAGAGAGGCCTCCGGAGAGGACACCAAAGTGCCCAGAGACGGCTCCGGGGCACAAGCCTGCTCCTAAAACTCAGGAATTTGGACTTTTCTTTTCACGGCAGGACTGGACTCAGAGAGCACACCATGCCCAGTTTTGAAACTCCCTTTTTGGAAGGAAGAACAGTTGCACATCTGGGAAAGGTTAGGGTCAAACATATAAATGAGGGGAGCGGAGCACATGGCTCCGAAACACTCCGTCTGTGACGTCAATGGCTGCTGGGTTTGGACAGAGGCTCTCCTTGTGCAGCAGTCAGGGAACCATGAACTGTGCCCAGCACCCGAGTGTTTATGTGGAAAATGTGAGGCCAGGAAGTTTCTCCTAATTATGATTTGGAGGTTGTCAAGTAACTATTCTTTAGTAGTCGGTGTCTCTTTTCCAGTTTCCCAGCTTCACTCAGTTTCCATTTTCTCTTTTCTCCTAACCCAGTTTCTCTCTCTTTCCCCCTGTAACTTTCTCTCTGTGTGTGTCTTTTTCTCTCTGACTTCCTCTGTTTTTTCTCTCTCTCTGACTTTTTCCTCTCCCTGAATTTCTCTTCTCTCTCTATCTCTGATTTTCTCTCTCTCACTTTCTCCCTCTCTCTCTGACTTTCTTTTTTTTTTTCTCTCTCTCTCTCACACACACACACACACAGAGAGTTCTTGCCGGCCCACACCTCTCCTCTCCATGGCTACAGGCCCAGCTCAGAGCATAATCACATATAACAAAGTGACTGCTTTAACCATCAGTTAACTTCTTTTTCAAACTTTGGGGAACAAGGTCTGTTCTGCACAGGCATAATAAGGGTGCATCCTGCTGCGAAGTCTGAAAGACAGGACGCTAGGTCGGCACCACCCCTATCCCTCAGGCATCACCCAAACCTAAAGAAAAGAAGAACAGATGCCAACAGCTGTGTGCAGGTCTGTGCTCTGGCCTGTCATCCCCACCCCACTCTTACCTCTGTCCCATCCCAGTACCACTAAGGCCATTATCAGCCACTCATAATAACTTGGGGGACTAGAGACCTATGTCTTATAATTGCAATTACCCTATTTAGTCTGAGCCAATGGGAGGCACCTCAGGGTCCCACTGCCCACACCAGGGTCGGGGGGATTCATAATAGCCACTTAATGGGCAGTGATCTGCAGTCAGATGGTCTACTTTAAGGACCACCGACAGTACAGTTCAAGGCCAAGACTACTTTAGCATTTGTTCAGCTACTTCCCCACTACCTGTTTATCAGCCTCCTTCTCCCTAAGTACAGCCACAAAGCTTGAAAAAGGAAAGGAAAGCCCCCAAACACTTGGAAAATACAAGTTCATTTTAATACCAGCTTCAACCAGTTGTGGCAAGAGAGAGGGAAAAAATACATACATAGATATAGGTGTCTCTCTCTCTCTATGTATATGTATAGAATATATAGACACATATATATACACATAATGACCACCCAATTTTTTAAGTTACATTTTATTGATGTAAATGTTACATTCATTGATTATACACATCTTCAATATGTTCCTTGATAAAATTCTACGTGTTTGTGTATATCTATACACATATGTATAGAGCTATCTATCTACCAAGCTTCCTTCATGACCCTCCCAGTCTCTGATCTCTGTCACTATAGAGTAATTTTGTCTGTCTCGGTCATCACATCCATCAAATCCTATACTACATACTCCTTTTGTCTGACTTTATTTGCTCAGCACGATGTTTGTGAGATTTCCACTTTGTTACCTGTAACAAGAATCCTTTTCATCACTGTACCCTATTGCATTTTATGAATATCCCACCAGCTATCCATCCTACTATTCAGTCATTTAATTTTGAAAATACTCTTTGTTCTTTAGAGTTATCTGGGCTGCTCTACTCCTCCAATCAGGTACTAACTGCACTACAGGAGATGCTATGCCAGTCATTTACAACCTGTGTGGTATGTTGGAGCCATCTGAATGCCTTTTATACCTGACTTTTTACTGCAGCTAAATGCCAGTGCTGGATACCTCTGTGGGAAGACATATCCTCCAAGAATTCCATAGACAAGTCAAGGATTTATTTCTTTTGATTGAGACTAGAGGGTTGAAACTGCATTTGAATCATTCTGTGTTTATGTAGCATAACACAGATAGGATGGTGACAGCCATGACATGCCAAAGCTTCCTGTATACCAGGCGCTGTGCTAGGCACCACACAATTGGGTCACGACTGAAATCCCAGTACTTAGCACTATGGCTGGCACTTAGCAGGTGCTCAAAATACACTGAATAAATTTAAGTTGATCCTTCGCTACAACCTTTTGAAGCAGGTGTCATTATCTCTACTTGAAGAAGAAGAAAATAAAATGTCAGAAAATTCAAAATTTGCCCAAATTACCCAGCATAAATGTGAGGAAAAGAAAGAATCAAAAACAGATTTTTAACCACTCTATTAGTATATCCCTTGTTGTATTTAAAGATGTGATTTTTCTGCTGAGGGAAGAATGAGGTGGGGGAAGGCAGTGGTGATCCTAGATGGAGTTTGGATGATCTGCATGGAATCTTTTGGAAATTCAGATACAACAGCAGTTCTCAACCTGTGGGTCGCGACCCCTTTGTAACAATGAAAATACAATGCGGCATTAGGAAGGTCGAGAACCACTGAGATATCAGGAAAGAGTGGCAAGCTTATTTTCTTTGATGATTTACTATGGGCGGAGCACCATGATAACTGGTAGGGGAAGGCTAAGGACACCTATTAATCTTCACCAAACTCTTTAATTATCTCTACTTTATAGGTGAGAAGACTGAGCCTTAGGGACATTGAGCACCACAAGTAGCCAAGAGTCCATAGTAAGTTGTGCAACCACAGTGATGAACCAGGACTATCTCACTTCAAAGTCCAACTCTCTCTGCTGCAACCTGCTGAGAAGAAGGCCAGGTGTGGGAACTCTTGGCGATTCAGTAGACTATTTTTAAGCCTGCAAAAACACCATGGAAGGTAGAAAGAAAACATAAATTAATATAAAAATTAGCAGCCTATGTTCACTCAACAGTAGTGATGTGCTAGAGGGTGTACTAAAGACTTTCCATGCGCTATCTAATTAATTCTCACAACCACCTCTGAGGAGGGAAGTATTTTTAGTCCCATGTTATAGATGAGTCACTGAGAGATAGAGGGGTCAAGTTGTTTCCACAAGATCACATGGTTACTAAGTGGCCAAGCCAAAATTAGAAGCCAACCTTTTGGCTCCCAACTGCACACCCTTAACCTCCATGCTAAACTGACTCATGGGGAGAAAAGGAACCATGTGGGCAGAAGCAAAACCCAGGGTGTTACGTGTTACACTAGAGCTAAGAGAACGCTGGTGGTCCAAGCCTGGCCTATGGCATGGAGGTTACGTTTGAGGACCTGTTCTCATGACATAAAGCCAAGATGTGGAGCTGGGGACCAAACAGAAAAAAGCCTATATGTTTAGGGATCAACGTGGTTAAAATGAAACTCATACAGTACAAATACATTTTCAAGGAACGATAATAACCTTAAAAGTGCAGTTAGATGAGGTGCCATCTACCTGATTCTTCCAAACTGAGAAGGTCAAGGATAAACCAAAGACGGTTTTAAGCCTAAACCAACATTTTGGTTACAGACATTGCCCTTGCTTCTTCCCTATGTTGTGTGACCAAATACAAATAAATTACATTCAAAGAATGAAAGAAAGAAGGAAAGAAAATACATGGAGTCCCAAGTCTGATGGCTTTTATTGTCCTAAAGGGGTTATTTCTGTAGTCTGTGGAAGAGATCAATTAAACCTAGTGAGAAACCCAATAGTCAGAGGACATTTGACCTAATTATAGCGTGAGGGATTGTTTTATGCAATCCTCTTTTTTTTTTTTTTTTTGAGACAGAGTCTCATTATGTTGCCCTTGGTAGAGTGCCATGGTGTCACAGCTCACAGCAACCTCGAACTCTTTGGCTTAAGCAATTCTCTTGCCTCAGCCTTCCAAGTAGCTGGGACTACAGGCGCCTGCCACAATGCCCAGCTATTTGTTGGTTGGCCTGGGCTGGATTCGAACCCACCAGCTTTGGTGTATGTGGCTGGCGCCCCAGCTGCTGAGCTATAGGCACTGAGCCTATGCAATCCTCTTATACATGGTGCCCAAAAAGTTCATGTGCAATTTAACATAGTTGTCTATTTATGGACACTAAAACGTATGGACGCCCTGTATTTACAGAAAATAAAGATGAGGGTAAGAAAGGATCAGCATTCTAACATAAGTTTGTTGGCCACATGTTCTGATAGGGACTGTCATTTCAGATTTGGGAATCTGTGTTCCAGAAGTTTAAGCGTGAACTTTAAAGAAAGCATGTGTCATGACTATAGTTGCTCAGATGTATTTATCTTATCACAACCTCTCATTAAGAAAAGAGAGAACAAAGTACAGATCTGAAAGGCACCCAATCATGCTGTTTTACACCTCAAACACAGAGGTATAGATGTAGAGGTAATTAGACATTTGGTCTGGATTGTAGAAGGCTGTGCACAGATGTTAACCAGGAAGCTTGGAAAGAGAGAAAAAACAGTAAGAGCCTAGGAACATCAATAGTACACAGCGGGGCGCAAGGGCTCACGTCTGTAATCCCAGCATTCACAGAGGCTGAGGTGGGTGGATTGCTTGAGCTCAGGAATTGGAGACCAGCCTGAACAAGAGCAAGACCCAGTCCCTAAAAAAAAAAAAAAATCCAGACAAACAACAACAAATAAAAACCTAGCCAGTCCTTGTGGCAGCCACCTACATACCCAGGTGCTCAGGAGGTTAAGACAAGAGGATTGCTTGAGCCCAAAAGTTTGAGGTTGCTGTGAGCTATAATGCCACTGAACTCTACTGAGGGTGACAGAATGAGACTCTGTCTCAAATAAAAAGATGTATATATATATACATACACATCTACAGCACTGTAATAAATTGACAACAGCCGACACAAGAGCATCAGCAAAAGGGCACAGGAGGTCTGAAATTTCCATGTGAATTTTCTTTTTTTTTTTTTTTTTTTTGAGACGGAGCCTCAAGCTATCCCCCTGGGTAGAGTGCCATGGCATCACAGCTCATAGCAACCTCCAATTCCTGGGCTCAAGCGAGTCTCCTGCCTCAGCCTCCCAAGTAGCTGGGAC
>CAUYQV010039496.1:0-15594 GCA_963574575.1 Galagoides demidoff | reverse complement strand
AGCCTTCATGTCATTTTCTTAGTTATTGTGTTAAGACATTTATATTCTACATTTAGAAAGATTCACATGTACCCTTGTAAAATGAATCATAGGCATGGCCCCACCAATCATCCTCCCTCCATCCATCCTCCCCCTTCCCTTCCTCTCCCTTGCCCCCTACCCCATATTCTTGGGCTATAATTGGGTTATAGCTTAAAGCTCCTTTGGAGAGCTGCCCTCATGGCAGGATACTTAAGATGAGCAAGAAATATCAAAACTTTTTTTGTGGTAAGTCATTGGAACATTGTGCTCTGTGTTCTACAGTTCATTCCTGTTTCCTACCTCCAGCTTCATGCATCCACTTGTGTATCTGCTTTCTTTGTAAAATTGCTGTGTAGGGCATTTTATGAAAATGGAATTATACATTATAAAGTCTCTTTTGTTTAGTTTGTTACCCTTAGAATAATGTTCTTCAGGCTGATTCATGACATCATATGACCAGTAGTTCCTTCTGTTTTCCTGTTGAGTAATGTTCGGGTTTATGTATCTACTGTGTTTTATTTATCCATTCACAAGTTGATGGGCGTTTAGTTTGTTTTCACTTTTTGTTATTGCAAATAATGCTTCTTTGAAATTTGATATGCAAGTCTTTGTGTGGATATAAGTTTTCGTTTACCTTGGGTATATATCTAGGGGTACTGGGTCCTGATTTTCAAAGCAGCTGTACCATTTACATTCTCCCGGCAAAGCAGACATATTATTTCATGTGGTTTGGTAGGTATGAAATGATGTCTTATTTTAGTTTTGATTTGCATTTACTCATGACTATCTTGTTATGTATTTATTAACCAGCTTTATATATCTTTCTTGGTGAAATGTTATTAATATATGGGTCATTATGAAATTTTTAAAATTCACAAAAATTGAGAATTGTAAAATCTGTATGGATGGAAACAAATGAAACCCTCCCATAAACACCAATATGCCAAGCAAGTTGAAACTTGCTGAGTGAATTAGAAAAGACACTGTCAACCGTGTTTCTTGGAAGCAAAATAATGAAGCATAATGCAGTCTGTCTCAAAATTTTCATAATTACCTATCTATGATTTATCCATTTGTGGATCTATAAATATATATATATGCACACACATATTATAAAATATATGATATCTCATATATTATGTATGTATGTATGTATTATATGTAACTATTATATATGTGTATAATACTAAATAGCAAATAATTAAAATTTCCATATTTGAATTTATGAAATAAAGCAATAACATTTGAGAAAGAAAACTTATGGTCTTAACAGAAACAAAATACTGCCAGAAAGTGAGTAATCATCCAGCCCTATAAATTAGAAATTATAAGATTAATGTAAGAAAACTGAAAAATAAATGCAGATACATATAAATTAGAATGAACAATAAACTTAAAAAGTTTCTTACTGATCTCTTTGAAGACCCCCCAACCATAAAATATATATTAAAATATATATATATGTATATACACATATATCATTTTCTAATCTAATCAAGGGAAATTGATAGTAGACAAATACATGACATACACACTGATGAATGAAATCATAGATGTAGATCATTTTAACTAAGTCATATTAGACTAACTTTATGCCGGTCTATACCAATACATTGGAAACCTTGTTGAAATATATAGGGAAATATAAACTTCCATAACCAACAGCAGAAAAAAATAGGTAGATATTAATGCCATCCAGGAAACAATTTTTTTTAAAAAAGAAACTGGCTAAAAAAATGAACTGCTTCCCTGAGCAACTCATTAAAAATCAGTTAGTTTCAAAGCTGTTCAAAATATTTTGTAACATACAAAGAAGAAGAACAGTTTATATTTATTTGTGACAAAATAATAACCCAAAATAATGATAAAAGATACTCCATCTGCAATGCCCACCCCATCCAAAAAATGAAGAGAAGTCTGACGAATCTCACCCTGAATGCCACTTTACAGAAAACATGACATTGGGTCTGAGCAAGCCTCACCCAGAGGCGTGTTAATCAAGGCTTTCTCTGGATGCACTTGTTCCACATATCTCTGAACCTAACTGCACTAAAATACCAACATCACATTGCAGCATTTAATTCTAGTTGATGGTATCTGATGTTCACTGATGTTCACTGATGGTCATGGAGTGTTGAATGCCTAGGTCAGGTGTCTTGATCACTGTTAGTCTTCAGCAGGTGACTTCAAGATGACTGGTTGATTCCCCGGGTCTTTTCTCAAGGATTCTTAGGTCACCCTTTGCTTTATTCTCCTTTGCATTATGTCTTAACAGTTCACCTCAACACTGTTTTGCATTTTTGGTCATGGCAAAAATTTTTCTAGACCAGAAGACGCTGTTAGGTCCTGCAGTTTGACAATAAGTCTACCTTTATATATAACTAGTCTAACTTTATATATAACTTAGTTGAGAATATAGTGGTTGTTTGTTACTGTATGCAATGTATACATTGGCAGTTTTACATTAACAACAAACTCAAACAAAAATGCAATATAATATTTAAATGTAATGTTTCTCACTTTTGAAGAATAAATGTTTTTAAAAGCTCATTTCACATGGAGGCCAAATTCAAAGCAGGATATACACAAACCATCACACCTAGAGCAGAGAACTAGTAACTTCCATTTCTATTTCTCTATCTCTATTTCTATTTAGAATTTCTCTGAGCCAGTGTCTTGCTATGTTGTCCAGGCTGGTTACAAATTCCTGAGCTAAGGTGATCCTCCTGTCTCAGTCTGGAGTAGCCAGGACTACAGGTGCATCCTACTCTGCCAGTAATTTCTCCTATCAATCTATTAAATTTGTCTATTTCTAATCCTAATTCTGCAGGATTATTATCCAGCCATTTATTTGGATTTCCTTAACATCTACCTCTCATATGAAGGCTTAAAGGGGCTTTTAGGAGAAGCTGTACTTTCAGACTCTTTTCTGAGGAGAATAGGCAGCATTTGATTATCTTACTAATAGAGGTGAATCCTGATCCTCTTTGGGAGAAGAATGCCACGACATTCTACATTTCCACACACACACCCCCACCCCCACCCCCCCACCCCCGCACTGAACAAAGGAATGAGATTGCGATGGGTGCTATAGCAGGAACTAGAAATACGCTAATTCTCTCTGGGCCTTGCCTGAATGAGCATCAAGATGCCTAGAGGAGGTTGAAACAAGGTGTTGGGGAAGATCCTAATTAAAGGCTGTCTAGAGATGGCTGAAGGGATACTTGCCACAGAGCAGTGAAGCAGCTCATCTAGACTTACAGGAATCCCTGTACCTGAGGTCTGGAACAGTCAAGCCAGCTTGAGGCCATCTGTCACCATAGCAGTGAGTGGCTGCAGGGGCTGTTTGAACCCTCGACTCCTGGAGAGAGTACAATACCAGAATGACTACATCACAGAGCTTCTGACCCTGGGATCCAGTAAGTAGATGTTCATAAAGCAAGGATCAAGAGGTTTGGTTCTCCCTAGGCACTTAGCTCTGCTGGTGAACAGTCATTCATTAGAGAGATAAGGCTCAAGTTTGAGAGCTAGGTCTTAAGTATTAGCAAGAGCCTATCTGAGGCCTCCTAAAGCAAAGCAGCAGGCTGTACACCCAGCAGAGAGGGCTCAGAGAAGGCACAGCTGTAGCCATCATAGAAGGCTAAGATGGAAGAAGTAGTGCTATTATAAATGATAGTGTCACCAACAAGAGAAATTCACTCAGTGATACAGTGTTAAACAATCATTGTTCCTATTCCTACATAGTTACTTTGTTTACCTAATGTGAGAAATATTTCATTTCTGATATCCATGAACTATTAGTATGCACATTTTAAAGCTATGTTTTTAAAATCTAGAAAATATGGCAGAGATAATTGATTCCGCCACACAACTATAAAAAATAATTCCAAATGAAAAATGTGACACTTAAGAAGATTTTCTTTCCTGCCTACAGAAATTCAACTAATGAGTGGTAGCTCAAGAATTAATACTGAGTCTGAGGCAGGCGGATTGCTGGAGCTCATGAGTGGGAAACCAGCCTGAGCAACATTGCAAGACTCCATCTTTATCACACACGTACACACACACAAATAAAATAAATCCCTCAAATTTATTTTTTTAATAACATGAACAATAATAACTAATGGTTTGCTAATTTAAGCTTGCAGGAACACAAGTTATTTGCCCTTCAAATAAAAAAAAACTGCTTGTGTATATAAATCCTTTACAGTAATAGGTGCTAAGCCATTCTATATAAATATAAAAAATAATCAGAATGTCATTATATATACATTACATATACAGAGATGTGGAGGTAGATAGAGAGATGTAGATATGAATAGGATATAGACATATGACTTAATATGTCAATAAATATATGTAAGGGTATATCTGCATATATGTATGTGTGTGTGTATATATACACATAGTAGTAATATACAGCTATTAGTAGATGTAATCTTTGAATATAGTGTTAGCCTATATTTCCTGGGGGCTGCTCAACCATAGTCACCCCTCTACGGCTCAAGTGTTCTGATTCCATCCACTGAGAGTGCTGTGGAAACCATATCACACTAGGAGTGTAGAGGAACTATCAAGCTGCTCTGCATACCCCTTTTGGGTCTAAAATTGTAAATGTTACATTAATGTCTACAGCAAAAATCTGGGGCCCATCATGACTCATGGGTAAACCCATTCATGGCAACTTTGCAGCATTAACACGGACTTATCTGACACAGAATACTTCAGTTATTATTACTGAAACAGCTTGGAAAATATACAACTGGTAAGTTACATTGTTTTCTAGTATATTTCACCCAAGAAATGAGCAATTTGAAATTTGTATTAACTACTTAGCAACCTATTTTTTCTAAACAGATGTATAGAAAAACTTAACAGATGCATACTTTCACTCTTAACAGATATATAGTTTCATTTGATGTGTGATTTCATTGGTTAGTATCATTTCATTTGCTTTTAAGTGTTCTTTTTTTGTATCATTTTTTTCTCTGTTTTAGGTTTTGAAACAATACCATTCTTGGCACATTATATATAAAGTTTGACTGCAAAGATGTTGAGAAAAGTTCATGAAATTGCCAAAGTATGTTACATAATGAGTATGAAAGTAAACAAGTCAGAAACTAAACAGCTGGATCACTTTTTTTATTCTTATAAATCAATCTCTTTCCCTCGACCTTATTCATGACAAGGAATCTAAAGCTGAGTCAGAATGCAAACACTTTCTATATTTCTTAATCTTAGGAATCTTTGACAAATATCCCAGTAGCAAAATCTAATATAAGAATGAAGGAATACATTTTAAAAATAAGTTTTGGAGACTTTGGTTTTCACTGAAAAGAAATGGCTTATTTCCTCTCCACTCATCTTCTTATAACTTAAAAACTTGAACATAATACAAGAAACATTCATAGAAACACCCTGAATGTTGAAAAGAAAACAAACAACAAAGAAAATGGTTCTCAGCAGAGAATCATGGCTTAATAACAGATTGGAGATGACTGAGAAATGAATCATGATCTTGATAACAGTGAAGGAGAAATGATCTAATCTGAACAACAAAGAAAAAGAAAATTAACAGAGCTTTGGAGACCCCTGGGCCCAAAGCAAAAGATATAATATCCATATTACCAGAATTTCAGAAGTAGAAGATTAAAAAGCACAGTGTGAAAAAGTTATTCAAGAACATAACATCTGAAAATTTCCCAAACTTAGTTTAATGCATGAACCTACAGATTCAAGATGCTGACCAAACCCAAACAAATAAACCCAAAGAAATTCTCACTGTCATGTCATATTCAAAGTTGTCAAAACGAAGGACAAAGAAAATCTTCAATGTAACTAAAGAGAAATGACACATTGCCTATAGGAGAACAACAGGTTGAATGACATAAGATTTCTCATCTGAAACTATGGAATAAAAAGGATGTACACGTCATTTAAGTGTTAAAGATAAAAATAATTTAATCCTTAATCATATATAAAAAAAAATTCTTTAGGAAGTGAACTGCTCTGAGACAAGAGAAAGCTAAAAGAACTGTCACCAGTTAACCTATCCCTAAGAAATGGTTAAAGGAAGTTCTCCAAAGCAAAAGGAAAATAGGGGACTGAACAAGATGGTGGGCTAGAAATATCTCCTTACTGGTCACTTGCAGAGAGACAAGGGAAAGAAAACTCCAGCCACCTCTGTCTGGGGGAATGTACCAAGGGACATCACTCTGGCGGCAGTAATGGACTACAAGAGCCAGCGAGGAGGTCTAGAGCTGAGAAAAACCAGCACAGAAGGCGAATGCTTGGAAAGAGGCAGGGACTGGCCAGCCAGCCTACACAGAGGATTGGGAATAGAAAAGGGCAGTCCTGCAGTTTTTGATTTTGGCTTAAGCCTGCTCACTGGAGGAGTCTTGGAAAGCTTAAATAGGTGGGTGGAGGTGAACAGTGTCCACAGCCAGGATTGAGTACTGGATGGGTGGATCTCCCATCAGCTTGACTTCTAGATGGGCACCACCCTTGTAGGAATCCTTTGTAGAGGATATGGACCATAGGGTCCTAGTGCACAGCTGGCTCTGTGCACTTGCTGAGCTCACTTGTGATGTAAGCTGAGCAGCCCCAGGTATTGTTGTAGGGGGCAGTGTGTGAAATGCTCCCTAAAGAATCTGGCAAGAGCATTAGTACCCTAATCCTGAGGGGCCTGAATGCTGATGAAGCAACCAAGCCCTGACTGAGGGCAAATCAGCTGGGAAGACAGGGCCCAATATCCTCTACAGGTAAGAGAGCAGCTTCCAGCCCTAATTTTTCACAGAGAAACTGCTTATGTTTTTCATCTCATAACACCACAGCACCGCTTATTGTCCAGGCAACATAATGCAAGTTTCACAAAATAAGATGAACAGAAAGAACTCTACCACACTTATCAATTCTCTCAATAAATGTTAAGCATTTAAATTGGGTTCATAAATATTTAGAATTGAATATCCTCTTTTTATATTGTTCCCTTGACCAGAATGAAGTGTCTTTCTTTGTCTTTTTTAACTTTAGTAGTTTTAAATTTAATTATAACTGAAAATGATATTGTTCCTCTTCTTTCTTCTGATTTCCATTTGCCTGAAATATTATCCATCCCTTCACCCTGAGGCTTATTTTGTCCTCCAAGGCTAGGTGAGTTTCCGGGAGATATCATATGGATGCTTGATGCTTGTACTTTTTAAATCCAAACAGCCAGCCTATGACTCTTCAGTGGTGAATCCAAGCTATTAACATTTATTAAGAGAATTGTGGTGGAGTTCTATTCATCTTATTTTTTGAAAGTCCATTGCTTAATTTTATCTTTTGCATCATTGTGGAAGCTAGGCTTTGTCCTTTAGTTTCTGGGTGTTTACTTTGTTGGTGGTTCATTGGGATGGTCAGGGTTTACAGTGGGTCTAAGTATTTCTTTTTTTTTTTTTTTTTTAGACAGAGCCTCAAGCTATCCCCCTAGGTAGATTTCCATGGCATCACAGCTCATAGCAACCTCCAACTCCTGGGCTCAAGCGAGTCTCCTGCCTCCGCCTCCCAAGTAGCTGGGACCACAGGTACCCGCCACAACGCCCGGCCATTTTTTGGTTGCAGCCGTCATTGTTGTTTGGCGGGCCGGGCTGGGGATTCAAACCCACCACCTTAGGTGTACGTGGCTAGCACCTTAGCCGATTGAGCCACAGGCGCTGAGCCTGTTTCTTTGTTGTTAAATATAAAAATTACTCAGTTTTTGTGGCATGTGAATACCATGAAAGATAAAGATGAGAACAAACATTGAAAACCTCACTCAGATCCCATCCTCCAGGGGTAACCACTATTAGGCTTGGTAATGGTGTCTGTATTAGTTGCCTATTGCTGCTGTAACAAATTACCACAAACAGTGGTAAAAAAAAATAACGCAAATTTACCTGTATTTTGTACCCCTGTGTATAATGTACAACCACATTTTAGCCCAGACTTCAGGAAAGAAAATCCTTTGTTTTAATTAAAAAATTAAAATATCTTCTTGTACTATATTAAAAATTAAATGCTAAAATTCCTTTATAATACAAAAGACAAATACCTAAATATAAAAAAATTATTATTTTTTAAAATTTGAGACAGTCTCACTCCCTGGGTAGATGCTGTGGCATCACAGCTCACATCAACTTCAAACTCTTGGGTTCAAGGGATCCTCTTGCCTCACCTTTCCAAATAGCTGGGACTATAGGTTCCCACCATGATGCCCAGATGGTTTTTCTTTTTTTGCAGTTTTTGGCCGGGGCTGGGTTTGAACCTGCCACCTCCAGCATATGGGCCAGCATCCTACTCCTTTGAGCCATAGGTGCCAGCCTATGGTTTTTCTATTTTTACTAGAGACTGGGTCTCACTCTTGCTCAGGCTGGTCTTGGACTCTGAGCTCAAGCAATCCACTAGCCTTGGCCTCCCAGAGTGTTAGGATTATAGGTGTGAGCCACCACATGTCAATGTTTCTTTTTCAAGTAATCCTTTTACCATCTTCCTGTATCATCTTAGTCAAAACAGAGATCCTAGGCAGTGCCTGTGGCTCAGGGGAGTAGGGCACCAGCCTCCTATGCCAGAGTTGGTGGGTTCAAACCCAGCCCTGGCCAAAAACTGCAAAAACAAACAAACAAAAAAACCCAGAGATCTCAGTTTGATGCTGCTGCTTCAGAACCTAGGTCTTTACATCCTGCCCCATCGCTGGCCATTTTGGAGCCTTCTGTCTTGGCCTTTGAAGAAGTTTTTCTTCCTGTTGCCTCCACAATATAATGACACTCTGTGGGAGGAGGGGCAAAGTGTCTCTATTGCCATGCTCTTTAGCATAATAACTGTTAGCTTAAAGCGTACGAAAATAGTTTTGACATTTTCTGCTGAATTTTCCAATAATTTCTTTTCTTTTTTTTTTTTTTTTTTATGTAGAGACACAGTCTTACTTCGTTGCTCTCAGTAGAGTGCCGTGGCATCACACAGCTCACAGCAACCTCCAACTCCTGGGCTTAGGCGATTCTCTTGCCTCAGCCTCCCGAGTAGCTAAGACTACAGGCACTCGCCACAATGCTGGCTATTTTTTTTGTTGCAGTTTGGCCAGGGCCAGGCTCAAACCCACCACCCTCAATATATGGGGCCGGCACCCTGCCCACTGAGCCACAGGCACCGCCCCTCTTTCTTTCTTTTCTTTTCTTTTCTTTCTTTTTTTTTTTTTTTTTGAGACAGAGTCTCAAGCTGTCGCCCTGGGTGCTGTGGCATAATAGCACACAGCAACCTCCAACTTGGGCTAAAGCGATCCTCTTGCTTCAGCTTTTCTATTTTTAGTAGAGACAGGGTCTGGCTTTTCCTCAGACTGGTTTCAAACTCATGAGTTTAAGCAATCCACTCGCCTCAGCCTCCCCAGAGTGCTAGGATTACAGGCATGAGCCACCGCACCCAGCCATTTTTTTCTTTTTTGAAACAGTCTCACTCTTTTGCCGTGGATAGAGTGCCGTGGTGCCATAGCTCACAGCAGCCTCAAACTCTTGGACTCAAGGGATCCTCTTGCCTCCACCTCCTGAGTAGCTGGGATTACAGGTGCCCACCACAATGCCCAGCTGTTTTTAGAAATGGGGGGTCTTGGCCAGGTGCAGTGGCTCACGCCTGTAATCCTAGCCCTCTGAGAGGCCGAAGACAGTGAATTGCTTGAGCTTACAAGTTCGAGACCAGCCTCAGCAAAAAGCAAGACCCTATCTCTACTAAAAATAGAAAATCTGAGGCAAGAGGATCGTTTAAGCCCAAGAATTTGAGGTTGCTGTGAGCTATAATGCCAGGGCACTCTGCCAAGGGCAACAGCTTGAGACTCTGTCTCAAAAAATATATATAAAATAAAAGAAATGGGGATCTTGCTTTTGCTAAGGCTGGTCTCTGAACTCTTGAGCTAAGGCAGTCCATCTGCCTCAGCCTCCCAGAGTGCTAAGATTACAGGCATGAGCCACTGTACATGGCCTTCCAAATATTTTTGTTGAAAAAAAAATCAGCTAGATTGCTAGCTCTTACCTAAAGTGTTCAAAGAGAAATCTATCACTTTTCTTTGGCTGAAACTACTTTCATTTCAAGTTCATTGTAAGTTAAAGCAAACTCTTAGACTCAAGGGATCCTTTTGCCTCAGCTTCCCGAGTAGCTGGGATTATAGGTGCCCACCACAATGCCCAGCAATTTTTAGAAATGAGGGGTCTAGAAAAAAAGACCCCACAGGGCTGTGCCTGGGGCTCAAAGGAGTAGGGCACCGACCCCATATACCAGAGGCAGTGGCTTCAAACCCAGCCCCGGTAAAAAAAAACCAAAAACCCACAATGCTGGGCATTGTGGTGGGTGCCTGTAGTACCTGCTACTCAGGAGGCTAAGGCAAGAGAATTGTTTGAGCCCAAGACTTTGAGGTTGCTATGAGCTATGATGTCACAGCACTCTACTGAGGGTGACATTTTTTTTGAGGCCCTCATTCTAGACCCCATTCATCGTTGTCTCAAAAAAAGGGGGGGCACCGGGGGCTCAAAGGGGTAGGGTGCTGGCCCCATATGCTGGAGGTGGTGGGTTCAAACCCAGCCCCAGCCAAAAAAACCCCAAAACAATATAAGAGAAGCACTTGACCCAGTCCTGGGGTCTACAGAAATTTAGAAAGTACTGTATTCCAGGGTATTATTTTGCATACAGATATCATTATTGCTTTCTAGAGTTACACTTTTAACACATAAGTATACATAAAAGAATTCAAAGTATATATATAAATACAGAATGAGTACTCCCCACGTGTAATGTGTATTCTTATTTTTCTCTCAAAAATTTGGGCAAAAATTTGGGCATTGTGGTGGGTGCCTGTAGTATTGGCTACTCAGGAGGCTGAGGCAAGAGAATTGCTTGAGCCCAAGAGTTTGAGGTTGCTGTGAACTTAGATGCTACAGCACTCTACGAGGGTGACAATTTTTTTTTAAATGGAGGGGAAGGGTTTTTTTTTTTTTTTGTAGAGACAGAGTCTCACTTTTTCACCCTCAGTAGAGTGCAGTGGAGTTGCTCCAGCAACCTCCAACTCCTGAGCTTAGGCCTCAGCCTCCCAAGTAGCTGGGACTACAGGTGCATGCCACAACACCCGGCTATTTTTTGTTGCAGTTTGGCCGGGGCTGGGTTTGAACCTGCCACCCTCGGTATATGGGGCCAGTGCCCTACTCACTGAGCCACAGGCGCCTCCCAATTATTATTCTTATTATTTTTTAAGATAGAGTCTCACTCTGTCACCCAGGTAAAATGGTGTGGCATCATCATAGCTCACAGCAACCTCAAACTCTAGGGCTCAAGTGATCCTCCTGCTTGAGCTTCTGAGTAGCTAGAACTTCAGGCACTCGTCATGATGCCCATATAGTTTTTAGTACAGTAAGGGATCTTGCTATTGCTCAGGCTGGTCTCGAACTCTTGAGAGCAGATGTTCCTCGCCTTGGCCTCCCAGAGTGCTTGGATTATAAGCATGAGCCACTGCTCCTGGCCTAAGCAATTTTTATATATTTTTTTTTTCAGACAGAGTTTCACTTTGTCGCCTTGGTAGAGTGCCATGATGTCACAGCTCACAGTAACCTCAAACTCTTGGGCTCAAGCAATTCTCTTGCCACAGCTTCCCAAGTAGCTGCGACTACAGATGCCCACCAGAATGCCCAGGTATTTTTAGAGACGAGGTCTCACTCAGGGTCAGGCTGTTCTCGAACCTGTGAGCTCAGGAAATCCGCCTGCCTTGGCCTTCCAGAGTGCTAGGATTACAGGTGGGAGCCACCACGCCTGGCTATATTAAACTAACTTACTTTCTTTCTTTCTTTCTCTCTCTCTCTCTCTCTCTTTCTTTATGTTTTTGAGACAGAGCCTCAAGCTGTTGCCCTGGGTAGAGTGCTGTGACATCACAACTCACAGCAACCTCCAACTCCTGGGCTCAAGTGATTCTCCCGCCTCTGCCTCCCAAGTAGCTGGGACCACAGACGCCCGCCACAACGCCCGGCTATATTTTGGTTGCCGCCATCATTGTTGTATGGTGGGCCGGGCTGGATTTGAATCCGCCAGCTCAGGTGTATATGGCTGGTGCCTTAGCCACTTGAGCCACAGCCGCTTGAGCCACAGGCGCTGAGCCTATTTATTTTTTGAGACAGAGTCTCACTCTGTTGCTCTGGGTAGCATGCTGTGGCGTCATAGCTCACAGCAACCTCAAACTCTTCATCACAAGTGATCCTTTTACCTCAACCTCTGGGACTACAGGCACCTACCACAATGCCGGGCTTGCTCAAGCCAGTATGGAACTCCTAAAGCCCTAAAGCTAAGGCAATCCACCCTGCCTGGGCCTCACATGCTGGGATTACAGATGTGAACCACTGTGCCTGGTGTCTTTTTTTTTTTTTTTAATGGAGAAAAGGTCTTATTATGGTGCTTGGGATGGTCTTTTTTTTTTTTGAGACAGAGCCTCAAGCTATACCCCTGGGTAGAGTGCTGTGGCATCACAGCTCACAGCAACCTTCAACTCCTGGGCTCAAGCGAGTCTCCTGCCTCAGCCTCCCAAGTAGCTGGGACCACAGGTGCCCACCGCAATGCCCAGCTATTTTTTTGGTTGCAGCCATCGTTGTTGTTTGGTGGGCCCGGGCTAGATTCGAACCTGCTGCTTTAGGTGTATGTGGCTGGTGCCTTAGCCACGCCAGGATGGTCTTGAACTCTTAGCCTCAATAATCCTCCTGCCTTGCCCTCCCAAAGTGCTGGTATTACAGGTGGGAGCCACCGCATCTGGTCCATTTCACAAATATTTTTGAGTGAATGACTTGCAAACTCCAGGAATGGAAAAGCATTAAGAATGCACAGTTATGCATTATAACTCTCACATGTGGCTGAAGACTGGCCATACCTTTCTGAAATTAGATCTCAGAGCACTCTAGTTCAAAGCAAAACAGTTTAGGCCAGGAGCAGTGGCTGGAAGGAATGATGGAAGGAATGACTTGTCCATGCTGCCAGCTAGTGTACACATGAACTAAAATTTCTAGATTTGGGGAGAAGCAAAAGCTGCTACTATCACTTGCTCTGCTTCTGCTCCCTGGAAAAGGCTGCTTGCTGAGTGTCTGTTTTTTCTTTTTGAGGCAGTCTCACTATGTCACCCTCAGTAGAGTGCTGTTGTGTCACAGCTCATAGCAACTTCCAACTCTTGGGCTTTTCTCTTGCCTCAGCCTCTCAAGTAGCTGGGACTATAGGTACTCACCACAATGCCTGGCTATTTGTTGTTGTTTTCATTGTTGTTTAGCAGGCTCAGGCTGGGGTTGAACCTGCCAGTCCCGGTGTATGTGGCTAATGCCCTAACCACTGAGATACAGGCACCAAGCCCTTGCTGAGTGCTTTCTCTTTGACACTGTCCATGAACTATGCAGCCATATTGTTGGTTCAGGGTCCTGAAAATAATATGCAACACTCCCTCACATACATGTAGTCCGGCTTCCTTAAAGCATAGCCCACAACAGGTAAAGTATGTGGCTAGTTCTGCAGGAAACCCTTACGTAAAACTTAACCAGGAGTGGACATCTTGTCACTTAATCCTTTTATATTTTTCTTTGTTACAGCCTTTAGTTCTTGCTTTGTTTTTTTTATTGTTTGTTTCTTAGATGTGAGGTCTTAGCTCTGTTTTCCGGGCTACAGTGCAATAGTGTAATCATAGCTCCCTATAACCTTGGACTCCTGGGTAGCTGGGAGTGTATACATTTTGACATATGTATACACTGATGAAACTCTTGTGGATATCTATCAATAAAGGAACATACCCATCACTTCCACATTTACCTTTAAGTTAATCTGGGTTGTGAGGATGTTCACTGCCTCACTGTTCACTGAGGCAGGAGTCCCTGGGTCAGGGTAGAGTTGGCGGAGCCACAGTGGTGGCAGAGAACAAATGAAAGCACCTAGGGGAACCTCTAGGGGGTGGTGTTGCATAGGCTTTTGCTCCTTTTTCTTTTCTTTCTTTTTTTTTTTTTTTTTTTGTCTCACTCTTGCCCTGGATAGAGTGCTGTAATGTCATAGCTCACAGCAACCTCAAACTCTTGGGCTTGAGCAATCCTCTTGTTTTGTTTTTGAGACAGAGTCTCAAGCTGTCACCTTGGGCAGAGTGCTGTGGGGGTCAACAGCTCACAGCAACCTCAACCTCAGACTCTCCTGCTTAAGTATTCTCTTGCCTCAGCCTCCCAAGCAGCTGGGACTATAGGCACCCACCACAACGCCCAGCTATTTTTGTTGTTGTTGTTGTTGTTGCAGTTGTCATGTTTGTTTTAGGAGGTCTGGGCTGGGTTTGAACCCACTGGCCCTGGTGTATGGGGCTGGTACCCTAGCCACTGAGCTATAGGCATTGCTCTTGTTTTTTTTTTTTTTGTTTGTTTAATTGAGTCAGAGTCTTACTTTGTCATCCTTGGTAGGGTGCCATGGCATCATAGCTCACAGCAACCTCAAACTCCTGGGCTCAAGTGATTCTCCTGCCTCAGGCCTTCAAGCTACTAAGCTGAGATGACAGGCGCCTGCCATAACACCTGGCTATTTTGTTGTTGTTGTCGTTGTTGTTTTTTGTTTAGCAGGCCTGGGTGAGATTTGAAGCCACCAGCCCTGGAGCACGTGGCTGGTGCCCAAACCACTGAGCATAGGTGCCCAGCCATTGAGTAATCCTCTTGCCTCAGACTCCCGAGTAGCTCGGGCTACAGATGTACAGCACCATGCCCAGTTAGTTTTTTTTTTCTATTTTTTTCGGTGAAGACAGGGTCTTGCTCTTGCTCAGGCTAGTTTCAAAATCTACCAGTGTTGGCCTCCCAGAGTGCTAGGATTACAGTGTCTGTGAGCCACTGCACCCGCCTCTTTATTTATTTTTATTTTTTATTTTTTTTATATTTATTTATTTATTTTTTTGAGACAGAACCTCAAGCTGTCCCCCTGGGTAGAGTGCTCTGGCATCAAAACTCACAGCAACCTCCAACTCCTGGGCTCAAGCGAGTCTCCTGCCTCAGCTTCCCAAGTAGCTGGGACCACAGGTGCCCGCCACAATGCCCAGCTATTTTTTGGTTGCAGCTGTCATTGTTGTTTTGGTGGGCCACCTTAGGTGTATGTGGCTGGCGCCTTAGCCACTTGAGCCACAGGCACTGAGCTTATTTATTTATTTTTAGAGACAAGGTCTTGCTCTTTACCTTGGCTAGAATGCAGTGGTTTCATCATAGCTCACTGCAGCTTCAAACTCCTGGCTCAGGTGATCTTCTTACCTCAGCCTCCCGAGTAGGCTTTTGCTTTGACCTTGCCTTCCATCTGTGCCGTCAAAATGAAGTTCTGTGTTAAACAAGGTTTGTTACCTGTGCCATTAAAACAAATTGTTTACTTGATCTGTAAAATGCAAAGGAAGCTATAAGAAAGTCTCCCAAAATTATTTTGTTTTTCAAAGTCTTTGTATATTTCTTTCTTTCTTTCTTTTTTTTTTTTTTGAGATGGAGCCTCAAGCTATCCCCCTGGGTAGAGTGCCATGGCATCACAGCTCACAGCAACCTCCAACTCCTGGGCTCAAGC
>CAUYQV010039495.1:0-14498 GCA_963574575.1 Galagoides demidoff | reverse complement strand
AAGGGACCCCCGAGGCCAGGGTAGACTCCCACCTCATGAAACAGACCACCTGCTGGGAGACTTTTCAGGCAGGGATTTTCCGAGCACTGGCTGACTGACTACACTCCGGGGACTCCCTGGGTGCTTGAGGCGCCTGGGACTTCCTGGGTGCTTGCGGGCGCCCCTCTCCACATCCTGCTCGTGCCAGCTACCCCAACAGCTAAAACTCACCCCCTGACCCCGCTCACTCCCTGCTCGGCCCTTGACAAACAACAGACCTCTTTGTACAACCCACTCCCTGCTCGAACGCTTGGAATTTCGTTCGCTTAAACAGACCAGTGACCTTACCCTGATCAGAATCCCCCTAGTTCAAACAATCACTGACCCCCACGCCCATCTGGTTGCGGTTTTCAACTTTAAAAAAAGCCTGTAACAGCCGTTTGGGGTCCTTCTTCCTTATTGCGTCAGCAATAAACTCGCCTCTTGCTTTTGCATCGACCCGAGTCTGGTGACTGTTCCTTGGGGGCGGCTATCGTGGCTGGACCCCGTTTTGGGTCCAACAGAGGTTGCTGTGAACTATGATATCACAGCACTCTACCCAAGACAGAATGAGACTCTATCTCAAAGGAAAAAAAAAGAGTTTTCAGTTTTTTCTTGACAGTAGACTTTGCTGGGTAAGAGAAGGGGCATTAGTCTGATGTGGGAGGATTCCCCTTCTAGTGAGGAATTTTGTTTGCTTTACAATATTTCTCCAGGTTGGTCTTTTCCCAGACTGAGTAAACAGGACATAGGCTGTTAGTGAGTAAATGTTAGTGAAGGATAGAACAGAACAGTTCTCACTCTAGAGGCCTGTTTCCTTTTCAAAAAAGCCTCAGGCAACAAATCTATGAGGAAGTTGTTCAACCTCATTGGTCAGTAAAATGTAAGTTAAAATATCAGTCAGTCACCAATTTTCAACAATAAAATGGCATACTACTTCACAACAAGTGAAAAAACATAATCCAGAAAGGCAATTTGACAAACTATCTACCCCAAACGTTTTTAAAATTTAGACCACAGAACTCCTATTTTAAGGATGTCCACTGTAGTGTTGTTCATAGAAATGAAAAATTGAAAATAATCTAAATCTCTAATGAAAGATTTCAAACAAAACACAGTAGATTTACACTACTAAATCACTAAAAATGATGTAGGTAAATATTTGTTGACACCAGAAAATACCCATACTATATTAATTGAAAAAAGCAAATTATAAAACAGAATGATCCTATTTTTATATTATTATAAAAGGAATTTACATGTCTGAAAAGATATAACTAGTACTAAGTTTTGATGATAAATTAAGAAAGATAAGAAAATTATATTTTACAATTATTTCTTGAAACCTACAGGGAGCTCTTCCTGGCTTCTCAAAAGCAGACACGCTTTTGACCTTCCCTCCCTCTGTTCCTTACAGCATGTATCATGGGGTACAATGTGCTGGTTTTATATACAATTTGACATACTATCTTTTTAAACATACAGTTATCAAGACTGGCTACAGTAGAAGTCCATTGTATGATGCTATGAACATTTAGATTTAGAGTTTTTAATACTATAAACAACTCAGCAGAAAGCAGTCTGACTACTTGAGTGATCATTTCCTTACATTAGAAGGCATGAGCCAAATGAAATTTCTGGGTTTTTTAGGCCTGTTGACATGCAGTGCCAACTTACTCTCCAGAAGAGTTGTGGCAATATGAGCCCAACTTGCTCATCCCCATGACATTCAATCATTCTTTCCAGTGTTTGTCAGTCTGATCTGTGAACAAATAGTACCTCTTTGTTTCAACAGTTTCCTCTGACTACTAAAAATGTAAGACTTTTTTTTTAAAGAGCAGTGGCTATTTATTTCATTTCGCTGAGTTTTGCAATAACCTTAAAGATAAGATTTATTCTTACTTCATCAATAAAGGACATAGGTTCAAAGATGTTAAAATATCTGCCCAAATTTAAGGGCAAGCAAATAGCAAAACTAAAAATCTCTATTTGGTTATAAATCATAACTGCTTACAAATTAAAATAGCTATTATATGCACCTAATCTATAATATTTAGTACTCAGAATAGTCTTTGCAATTGTTCTAGGAAATTTTGTATTAAAAAATCTAAATTAAAAAATTGAATAATTTCTCTCCTACCACATTTTAAAATGTTTCTACGAACTGTAATTGCCTCGTTCAAATATTTCATTCCAAAACAAAGCACCCCTACTGGTATTAATCATCACTTCAGACATACCTTGCTTATAATTTGCTCATCTGTTTTCAAATAAAAAGATAGACTTTGCCTTACCTCTTCATACCATTACAAGTAACTTTCTAGTTCACAGCATACTTTTGGCATAATTGATATTTCAACCGAACTTCAACCGAACTATACAGGTAAGGCTGTATAAGGGTCACATTTTTTACTACTAATACGTCTTCCTCATTTTATACAGAATCTGTTTCCCCCAACAATTAAAAAAATGTAATGCTGAGGTGAAATGATTTTCAGAAAGTACATAATGAAAATATATATTGTTTTATCCTGGAGTGCTGAGAATAGAGCAAAATGCTTAAAGTGGTGTAATGGTTGAGTATCTTAGTTGAAATACATAATAAGAAAGAGGCTAAGTGCAAGTAGCTTTTCCTTCCTCATCAGTGAGTCATTTAAAGTTCTTAAATTTTATAAAGAAATGATCCACCTTTTAGAATAGCAAGAGTCTGCCTACCTCCTGATAAGTCTGAAAATGTCAGCCTCATTTTAAGCGAATTTTGCACCTCAGGATTCCATTCCCTTCTTCCCCAAGGACTAAGAAATGTTAGTAGTGCAATCAATAACCACAAGAGAGAAAGATGGTAAAGAGAGAGAAGGGTGACGTGGGAAGAGGGGAAAGTGAGGGAAGGGGAGGAGAGAAGCCAACAGTAAGAGTCAAAAGAAAAAAATGGGACTCACTGATGATTTGTTTGGTTGACCACACAGAAAATGGTATTAAGAGGCTGAAGAAGAGTAGGAAAATTTGGCCAGAGATCAAAACAAAATTTAGGAAATGGAAAAATGAGCCAGGTATTTCCACTGGAGAAAAAACAGTTGTACTTAAACAAAGACAAAAGACTATTTGGCTCATTGTTGAATGATATGCACAGAGCCAGAACTTTGGAAACAATGACTAGTAGTTTAATTAAAAAATCATGATATATCCTTATTCAGAAAATGGGAAGACTGGAAAGAAGTACAAGGTAGAAATTCTCACCCATGTAATAATAACAAATAAGGGCTAAAATTAATGATTCAAGAAACAGTAGAACCATATTGCTTAGATATAAGGAGATGACTAATGGAATAGACAAAATAATTAAAAGTGTTTACCTCTGGCAAAAAGAATGAGGCAAAGGGATCAGAGGACTGTTATAATTTATTACATGCCATCCAGTATTATTTTACTTAACTATAAGCTTATTAATTTAAAAAATAAAAATAGAAACAGCACCAACATAAAAAATAAAAAGTTAAGAAAAAACGTATTACTATGTAGGGAGAAAACAAGGGCTTTGTATAAGGACTGTGCCTATGCAACACGATCCCATTTTCATAAAGAAACAAAACCCAAATGCCTTCTCTAAGTGATAACACTATGGGGCAGTCCATCTTTTTTATTATTCTATGTTTTCTACTGTAAAGATGTATAGCACTTTGATAAGAAAAAAAGAATTTAAAAAAAGTAAGCAGGAGGAAATTGGTCAGCTGAAAAATGGAACTTAGGAAGTAAAATCAGAAAGATAGAAGGAGACACAGAAAAAATAGTATCCTAATAGGCAAGGGAGAAAAGCAATTTCACCAGCGAGAGTGTAGTCAAACTCTGCTGGGCAAGACAGTGCCTGAGAAACCTTTTCCTAGGAGATGAGGAAGGGGTGTCTTCAGGAGAACAGCCCAGGCAGAGTGGTTAAGGGGAAGGAGAGCTGCAGGGCTAAGGCAGAGGCCTGTCCTGAAGCAGGGTGGAGGGGCAGACCACAGGTCTCTGCAGGTGAAGGCAGCTGCTGGCACTTGTTAAAATCTGAGGAAATGGAAGATATTTAAGAAACAGTGGGCTTGGTGCCCGTAGCACAGTGGTTATGGCACCAACCACATGTACCAAGGCTGGTGGGTTCAAGCCCGGCCTGGGCTAGCTAACCAACAATGACAACTACAACAAAAAATAGCCAGGCACTGTGGCAGGTGCCTGTAGTCCCAGCTACTTGGGAGGCTGAGGCAAGAGAATCGCTTAAGCCCAAGAGTCTGAAGTTGCTGTGAGCTGTGATACCACAGCACTCTACTAAGGGTGTCATGGTAAGGCTTTGTCTCAAAAAAAAAAAAAAAAAAAAGAATGAAAGAAACAGTGGGCAGTGTGGAGAGAAAGCAACTGAGAAGAAAGTTGATTTCCCAACAAAAAAGACAATTTAACTTTGAGCAAACTGATTGTTTTGGTTTCTAATTTTTAGAAACCTTTGTTGCCCCTGAGTCCTTGCCTACATCCTGACATTTGGTATTAAAAAACAAAGTACCCACAAGGACTCTGGCCATCATTATGAATTTTGACAAACCATGAATCCCATATAAAAAGGGAAGAATCTTATACTACTACTAAGTCATAAGTCCAAAGTTACCACCATTCCTTAAGTATTCAAAAGAATACTGTATCACTTTAAAAGAATTACTCTGTACGATAATCAAGTTGAATAACAGGGCATGTAAGCTTGATAACAATTTCAAAACATGGACTTTTTCATTACAGTTAAATTGTAGGATTTTAAGTATCACTTAGCAAGTACTTGGATGGGGGGAGCAAGATGCTGAACAATATGTTTGGTATGACCCATTTTTATTTTTTACAAGAGCCAGTTATTTTTAACCTTGGCTGCATATCAGAATCATCTAGAGCAGTGATTCTCAACCTTCCTTATGCTGCAATGTATTTTCATTGCTACAAAGGGGTTGTGATCCACAGGTAGAGGACTGCTGATCTAGAGAATTATTGAAAAATATCAGCGCCTGGGGCATACCACAGTGATTCTCATTTATTTGGTTTGGGACAACAAGGCTTGGGCACTGGGAGTTTTGACAATGCCCGCCTCTAAGTCCTACCTGTATGATTCTATGTGAGGATGGAAAAAAAAAAGTATGAAAGGGTTGGGGGTCAGAAGTTTTCATTCCCTACTTTGCATGTTTTTGTATTGTTTGAGTTCTGAAACAATGGTAATATACTACTTTTATAATTTAAAAAGAAGTATCTCCATTTAAAAATTAACAAAAGCAATACCTCTTTATAGGTTTTTAAATGATTTAAGAGGGAAAATATCTTTTGAATCATGTCACAATGCTTGTTTTTCTGTTAGAGAATGTTTCTAGAAACCATCAAATTCAGTGTTGAACTGGGAGGACAAAGGGGGGATGAGAGGCAGCGTGGGCACGTCCCAAAGGGGCAGAGTGAAGAGGGGAGAAGAGCGAGGTAGACCTGCAGGGGCTGTGTGAGAGTCTGGCTACAGGGCAGCAATGGAGCCCACTTGCAGACCTTTGATCCGAGTAGTGATGCAACGTAGCTTCTTGGTGAATGAAAGCCCAACTATGCAAAGTAAAACTATAAAGTTAAAAAAAAAAAAAAAAAAGAAAATGTCAAAGAACACCTTTGAGACCTAGGGATAGAGAAGGACTTGAACAAAACCCACAAGCCACATAGCCAGGAAAAAAAAAGATGATTCTGATAGCACATTTAAGGGTTCATGTTTAATAGATAAAGTGTATAGGCAGAGTAGACATTCAATTGTTTTAAAAGCCCTAATAAAGGACAAACATCCAGAATACAAAGATGTCCCTCAAATCAACATAAGAAGGATGGGAACCCCAACAAAAAATGGGCAAAAGCCACGGAGAAGAAATTTACAGAAATTTACACCCCAAAATGCAATGAACAGACGGAAGAGACAATCAAGTTCACAAGCACTCAGAGAAATACAAACAGAAAATGAGATAATTTATACCTGGGGGACTGGCAAACACTAGAAAGCTGGACCATGCCAAGCCAAGCGCTGGTGGGTGTGAGGATGTAAAGACAGATGAAGCCATTCTTGAGAGTACTGGCACAGCACAGAGTATGCAAGTTAAGAGTACAGGCAGTCCCCAGGGTTATGAATGAGACTCTGTAGGTCTGTTCTTATGCTGAATTTGTATGTAAGTTGGAACAGGTACATTTACCTATAGTGTATAATAGCCTCCATTCATAACTGGGAGTTGCAGGTCAGTCAAATGTTTGCAACTCAGAGACTGCCTGTACTCACAGTTTATGACCCAGCCATCCTGGTGCTAGGCACACATACTCCCAAAGAAACTGTCACACTGGTCCGAAGGGGACATGGAGCCTTCTATATGATGGTAGGGAGGTAGCAACTGTCTAAAATACCCACCACAAAATAAGAGGCAAAACTGGATAAATATATATCATGGAATACTCAACTGCAGTTGGAATCAACAAGCTAATGTTAACACGGAATCAACAAGCTAATGTTAACACCACCAGGCATGGATTTTAAAAATAAACTGCTAGGTGAAAAATACTAAGTGAATGAGGACAACATTTATATAATGATCACATAACACAAAATATCTATCATATAAGAATTCATAACAAACGAGAAGAAAAACATGGGACACACTGGAGTAAGTGCCCAGGCCAGGGGGAGGCAGAGGGAGGGGACACAGGTAAAAGGAATTATCTCAACTGAAATAATATGAACTCCTCAAGTCTCCCGAAAGGGTAACTAAAAAATGTCTACAAAATAAAGATTAGCAGTGTGATCAAAACAGAGAACCGGGCCGGGTGTGGTGACTCACACCTATAATCCCAGCACTCTGGCAGGTTCAGGCCAGAGAAATCACCTGAGCTCATGAGTTCAAGACCAGTTTGAGCTAGAGCGAGACTGTCTCTTCAAAAAAAAAAATAGCCAGGTGTTGTGGCGGGTGCCTATAGTCCCAACTACTTGGGAGGCTGAGGCAAGAGAATTGCTTAAGCCCAAGAGTTTGAGGATGCCATGAGCTGTTACACCACCGCACTCTACCTAGAGCAACATAGTGAGTCTCTGTCTCACAAAAACAAATAAAAACCACGAACCACATACACAGAGAGAGAGAAAACCCAGAGACAAAGAGAACAAACAGGAGACCATAGGTCAGTCTTCTGAAATGTTCCCTACTAAAAATCTTGCCCTTCTCAACAGACTCCTGAGGAACTCTATCTACCCCTCCTCCTGAAAAAAATGCCTGCTTATCCCAACTTTCTATTTCCTATTTCCAAATTTCAGTCATCTGTGACAAATTAGCTATTCACATCATTTGAAACCCAATAGCATTTTAAGAAATAGTATTAAAAGCGGAAGTTTATTATAAGCTTTTTGAAAATCTAAGAAAAATACATCTGGCCAGGTGCAGTGGCTCACGCCTGTAATCCTAGGACTCTGGGAGGATGAAGCTATTGTATTGCGGGAGGTCAGGAGTTAGAGACCAGTCTGAGCAACAGCAAGACCCCTTAGTCTTTACTAAAAATAGAATAACTAGCTGGGTATTATGGCTGGTGCCTATAGTCCCAGCTACTTGGGAGGCTAAGACAAGAGGACAGCTTGAGCCCAAGAGTTTGAGGTTGCTGTGAGCTGTGACGCCACGACACTCTACCAAGGATGACGATGTAAGACTCTGTCTCAATAAAAAAAAGAGAGAGAGAGAGAGAAACACATCTACTTTACTTAGACATCTTTTCACTTCCTCAAAAAGTTCTAGTATATATGTTTATGCTTGTAAGTAGTATCACATTTATTTTCCCCCTAAGGAATTTTTTTTTTTTAATTCAATTTGGCAACCAGGTCCTTTATCAGAGAAGCACCAGAAACCTAGCAGGAAATAAAGAGGCACAACCAAAGCCCTAACAATTTGGCTAGAAATATCCCAAAGAAATTCTAGGTAGGTGCCATTTGGTATTAATGACTTACACACCCTTAGATTGAATAAAAACATTTTAAGTTGGGCGGCGGGTTTAAACCCAGCCCTGGCCAAAAACTGCAAAAAAAAAAAAAAGTTAAGTAAATCTTACTGTTTTATCTAGTATCATTAATATGTCTGTTTTAAAAGACAATATGAGCTTAAGACTTAATCTAATTGCTTTCTTATTAATGAGGTATGGCTGAAGAAAAATTATTCTCACTGTTAGCTGTTTTCTCAAGGTGGAAGGAGGTGAAAGAGGGCTGTGTCTTGGAGTTCACTTTACAGCCAGAGCTGAGGAATCCAGACTCCCTCACCTTAAGGTCCTCCTACTACACACTGTTCAAGTTTATTGGATGCAATTATGTTTTTTAACATATATACTTCTGACTTGTTTGATAAACACAGCTCCAAAAATGATTTGCACTGACACCAAATGGCAAAAACACTTTGCAAATGGCATAAATGACATATGGCTTAAAAGCAGCAAGTGCATGGAATTTAGTTTCTGATATTATGACCCTAAAAAGAAAAGGCTAATAAATAATAAATCAATCTTTGGATCACAATGGCAAGACATTTGAAAGCAAAAACCTACACCCAGCTAAGACAGCTGCAGGGACGGAAGAGTCAGGGAAGCCCCTATCAGCTCAGAGTGCCACTGTGAGAGGAGGAGAACATTTTAGGGCGTAGACGCCGCCTCTGGGCCTGTCACACCAACTCCACAGGAGGAACAGCACGCGCAGCACAATCATCTCCCCAGAACAAGTAATTTTGAAGAGGGGGAGTGAAGGGGTTTGGCTTCAGAAATCTCTTTGTCAGGGACACAAACTCAAAACAATTCAGACAGTTTGACCACATTAAAACCACATTTACTACTATAAACATCAAAACCTTAGGAAGTTACTATAGATAGCAATTCAAAAAAAAGAGAAGCCTAGATAATACTTAGAGAAATGATATCAAAAGATTTAAGACATTACATAAATTTCATACCTATGATATATGGCTTCTGAAGGAAAAGAAAGCAAAATGGATGAGTTTTTTGTTTGTTTTAAATAAAGTCTTCTTATCAAAATGTGAAATATTAGATTTCTGGGATATAGAGAATGTGAGTTAAAAAGATTTATCAAAATCATCAAGTTTAACTCCATCTATTGTAGAGATGAGAAAATAATGGCTCAGGGGGATGTAATGCCTTCCCCAAGGCCTCTAAGATAGAAAGTACAGATGGAAACACACCTTCTTTTAAGACACACTGCCTTGCTCACCCTTGCCTGTCTGCTGTCCAGGCACTCACAGCACGGCTCTTTTACCAGAAAACCATCAGGAATCATTGATAACATTCACAATCACTGATAATGTCAATATAATGATCCCACTGCTATTCTCAGAAATGAGACCACCAACCTAAGGAACATTCTGTTCATTAAAGAAGGGAATAATAAATTCAGGTCATGATCAACTGAATTGCACAAAGCCTTGAGTTCGGGAGGTGGAATCCATGAGGCTATCTCAAAGCTGCGAGCCAGCCACATCAGCACTGGGAAATGGATACCTGGATGTGAGGAAAGGCCAAGCTGGTGATGACCTCTTCCTTGTGGACACTTCTCCACACTGTTTAGAGGCGGCAGGACAATATAAGTGGTATTTTTTTTTTTAAAAAAAGAGCACATGAAAAAAAATAATAAAAAAAAGAGCACATGAGAATACAGCAAAACACCATTAGAAAAGACTCAGTAGTCAAAGCAAGAACAAATGAAAAATCATCTCTGAAACAAATGAAGAAAAGTGCTGAAGAGAAGATGAAGGAACTCTGGTAGGGAAAAGGTGTACCAGGAAGTGCTAAAGGAGAGGATGCCCCCAGCACATAGTAGGCTCAACAAATACCTGTTAAATTTCATACCCTGCCAAAATCTTTATACCCCCTCATCCAATTTTTTAAACTTAATTTGCAGCACACATGTACAGAAATCAGATCACACAATGGTTATAGATAACTTAGTAGATGGCAGTAATAAATTTGTGGATATAGAAGGAACAAATAAAAAGATCCGAGTCTATGTTGAATATGGTTTGATTCTATGGAATGAATTTAGAAGAAATGAATAATTCCACAACTGAAGAAACAACTCAATATTTTCATTTATGAATTAGGAACATCTCAGGAGTTTTCTCCTAATTACTTATTTCATTACCATATTTTATTCCCAGAAGAATTTATCTTACAAACTCCTGCCTAATCTCCGCTTTCATCCAACATCAAGTCCCTATGAACCGGGACTGTGCTGGGCAGCAGTACAGTACAATGTCCTTACTCAGCATGCAAAACAGTACAAAGAAAAAGTGTAGAATACCATTTGCAGAAACTATTTTTACATTCAAGTTCTTTCAGCACCAGTCTATCTAAATTTAACTTGAATAATTATATAAACATTTTACCCAAACAAACTAAAACTCATGTTTTATAAAGTATTCATGGGTACTTTATATATATGACATCTCCCGCATTGATTCAGAGCAACATGTGATCAAACAGAGGCCTTTTCTTTTTACATTGGAAACTGACGTTTGGATTCTGATTAAATTACTATCTGCAAGATCCTAGGCAGGGGCGTCCAGGCTTTTTTCTTTTTTTTTCCTCTGCCATACGTTCAAAGAGTAAGAGTCGTCTTGGGCCACATGTTAAATACACAGACATTAAGGAAAGCTGACTAGCAAGAAAAAAAAAAGGCCAAGCATCCTTTTTGCAATATCTGCCACCACAAATAAACAAAAAAGAGCCTCAAAATCAATATTCAACCTACAGGCAGCAGGCTAGATACCCAGTTAGGGTAAGCCACAGATTTTTTTTTTTTTACTGCCTTTTCATATGTAAAACACAAATAATGGCTATTAAAGATTATGATGATGATAACTAGTAACTATAGAGGACTGCTGCACGGTTCACACAAATATGCTTTTAAAAAATGCCTTTGTGGGGCAGCGCCTGTGGCTCAGTGAGTAGAGCGCCAGCCCCATATACCGAGGGTGGTGGGTTCAAACCCGGCCCCAGCCGAACTGCAACCAAAAAATAGCTGGGCATTGTGGTGGGCTCCTGCAGTCCCAGCTACTCGGGAGGCTCAGGCAAGGAATAGCTTAAGCCCAGGAGTTGGAGGTTACTGTGAGCTGTGATACCACAGCACTCTACTGAGGGCAACAACAACAACAAAAATGCCTTTGTGTCAATTAAAAATGGCCTATGTATGGCCTTAAGTTTGCACTACATCACTTACGATTGCTTTTAACCATCACACAAAGCTGACAGGCCAATGTGGAAATCACTACTATAGGTTGAATCATAGTGTGACAAACTCCATGCTTTGGCCACTTCTCTGTCCCACCTCTGCTTACAAGTATCCTTTATATAAGGATGCTAGTGTAATATCTCATATGCACCATACAATAGGTCTGTGTATACTTACAAGACTATGAAGTTACATGAAAGATATTTTCCTTTGTGTTTAAATTGTTACTGCATTCTGACCCTAACCATTCTCTGAATGTATAGCCAGAATGTGAACAGCTTTACTCACTGTATAAAGACTGTCACTGGACTCACTGTTTATTGTCTACAATCCAGCTTGGAGCTGCCCCTGCTCAAGAGGGACTGTCCCAAACAAAGTAGAGTGCCTTTTAGTCACCATTATTCTATACTTTCTGACAAGGCCCTGTTGCTGGTGATACACATCAGGGCTTTTTTCAAATATCCCTCCAGACTGCTTTCTAAATCAGTTTCCCATGCAGCAGGTACTAATTTATCATGCTTATTTAGATCTTTCCCTGACTTACAGTTGGGAAGAGCCGCACCTGGAATATGGGTCACTCTGTTCTGAACACCCTGGCCTGCCACCACATACTACTTGACCTTCCGCTACTCTCAGAAAACTGAAGCACTACTCAGAAGCGACAGGATATCTGCATGTCTTCTGGGCTGCAGTCCTTTACGTCTTCAATTTCACCTGAAACTCACTTCCACACTGCCACCAAACTACTGGCTTCCCCCAAAACTCATTAGATTTGATGTGGTGAAAAATGTTCAGTCACATTCTGTTTAAATTTCTTCACTTCACTATGATTTATTACTCTAATGATAACCTCAAAGGAAAAAAATTCTACTTTGCCTGACACAATTAATATTGTCTCCATACTTCACACAATTTAATACAATAACATTTTCTTCTTACATCCATATCTACATATATTCAAATAGGAAGAAACTAGTTTAAGTATAGCCTATCACAAAAGAATTTAGAAATTGAGCTGCCAATTATCTTCAAAATAATTTTGCCACAATTACAGATTATATAATGTTATAAAATCCAGTTCTCCTTATTAAATTCCATTTCTATAATTCTTTTAGTTCAAATGTTGCTATTACCAATTACATAGGTTTAATTAGAAATAAAAAATTCAGTGTGGTCAAAAATCAGGACATGCATGTATTTTGTAACAAATGTAATTGGTGCTTAAAAGAGTTTTAAATAATGTAACAATTTACTGTAAACATAACCTCAATTAGCTGACAATGTACTATTTGCCAATTATTTTAATTATTGACATTAGGGATGGGTCTTACTGAACATAATGCCTATTCTCAGACCTGTGATCAAAACAAAACTACAAAAACACATCTTCAGCTATTATGAAGTTATGCATTTTCTTGCATTAGAATCCAATATAGAGATAGAAATTTGAGTATCATTCATTCCTTCATTTCACAGATGATCGTGAACTAAAGGGTTAAATGTTTTGCTAATAAGAGAGCCCCTGTTCACACATTCAAGCTCAGTGATGAGTCACATCCGATCATTTTCATTTATTCATTCAGCAAGTCCACACTAACCCCTAGTACAAGTCAGATGCTTGAAATGGGTTGTAAAAATGCAATGACACTGTTGATGGAACTTACAGTGGGGAGAGACTTCAAATAATCCTACAAACAAGTGTGTGAAATTACATACGGTGTTGTTACAGGCTATATGGAGCCTATCTCAGGCAAGTATAGTGGATAATTAAGAGCCTGGGGTGGTCTAGGATTAAGTGGGCTGGATGAAATCCCAGTGCTGTCACCTCCTAGCTATGCATTTCTGGATGACTTACTTAACCCTTATGTGTTTTTGTGTTCTCATCTGTAAAATAGGGCCAATAATACTAGGCTCAGAGGGTCGTTGTAACTAAATTAGTTAATTCACACAAAATGTGCAGAACAGAGCTTGCCCATGCAGTAAGCACGTAATAAATGCCTACTACTTTAAGAAAAGCTAGAAATCTGTGTATGCGATAAACTGTCATTTGGGAACCCCTGCTTACAGAGGAAGGTGGGTCACACAAGGCCTTGAAGGTCATGGTCAAGCTTTCAGTTTTGATTTCAGAGCAAAAGCAAACAATTTAATTAGGGAGGTGACCTAATCAAATGGCTTTTCTTTGTCTTTTTTCAAAGATCTGGCACTTGGGAACAACTGGGTGAGGTGAGACATGAGCATGCTAGGTTAGATGGTTTACAGTAACATGCATTATTTTTAAGAGACAAAGTCTCATTTTATTGCCCTCGGTAGAGTGCCAGGGCATCACAGCCCACAGCAACCTCCAACTCCTGGGCTTAGGCAATTCTCTTGCCTCAGCCTCCCAAGTAGCTGGGACTACAGGTGCACACCACAACACCTGGCTATTTTTTTGTTGCTGTTTGGCTGACGCTGGGTTCAAATCCATGGCCTTTAGTATATGGGGCGTCACCCCTCAAAATGCATATATTAAAGAGAAATGTTAACCTTGAACCATAAACACCTCTAACACACACCCCAAATCAGGACAGCAATGAACAGCAGAACTTCAATGCTTTGGTTCTCTAGGACAAGTAGAATTGACAATCAGTTAGCTTAGATTCAAGAGGCTTTGAAAAATGTGCAACTATTTACATTCTCGTATACTTTTAATGTTCCCACACATTCATGCTGTACATATTCATTAGTAAGCTTGGCAATAAATGGAAAAGAAAACTCAAATCAACTGACAGTGGTTTTAGCTGGCAAAAAAAGTACTCTGCAGAACCATGATGAAACATAATACCTTTCAAATTATATGTTAATTATCTGTTAATCTCCTAATTCTACTTGCACATTTCCTTAGGGTAGAACATAATTCCAAGGTTAGTTGGCTTAACAGATGTTAACAAATCCAAGAGTTATAAAATAATTATTAACTTTAGTAAAAATTAGATATCTTAGTGTGTTTTTTAAAGGTAGGGGCTTTAGGCTCAGTGCCTGTGGCTCAATCGGCTAAGGCACCAGCCATATACACCTAAGGTGGTGGGTTCGAATCCCCAGCCCGGACCTGCCAAACAACAATGATGGCTGCAACCAAAAAATGGCCGGGCGTTGTGGCAGGCGCCTGTGGTCCCAGCTACTTGGGAGGCGGAGGCAGGAGACTCGCTTGAGCCCAGGAGTTGGAGGTTGC